>CAVNYN010273211.1:0-13941 GCA_963692815.1 Nyctanthes arbor-tristis | reverse complement strand
CTGCTTTTGTCGAGATTGAGAAACAGCTAGGATCTCACTCCAAGGCATGTCCTATCAGTGTTAGACGTATGTTTAGACCCAGCAATGTTGTTTCACCACAGAAATTGGAATCAATGGCGGCTGACATTGCCAGCAAAATTTGGTTGGAATTGCCTCCGGTGAACTTTTATGCTATTGCTGGTCTTTACTGCCGGCAATTGTCTCTCCCTCCCAGCAAAATACTTTCTTCAGTGTGCAAAATTTGTGAATGGTCCATGGCTCCCGAATTGTATTTATCAGCTAACGAGTACAGGCTACCAACTCGAGTTTGTGTGATGTCGATACTCATTGTAGCAATAAGAATCCTTTTCAATATAAATGGATATGGAATATGGGAATCAAGTTTGTCTAGTTCAACATTTTTGCTATCTCGGAGCAGAAATGTTGCAGGTATCAAACATCAATGCGCAGGTAATCCAACAGATGATAATAAGGACTTGTCTTCAAATGACTTAGAGCCTGATGATGTTAAACCAGATGTTCAGGATGCTAAATTGGATGTTGTAGCGCTTCTAAAGATTCTTGAAGCAAAATGCAATGAACTGGGTGATGCATATGGTAATGATTATAATCATAATTTAGATAAATTTCTTGTTTTCAATTTCTTTAATATGGACTTTGTAGTTATGCTAACTTTTTGCCTATGTTACAGAGTATTCTCATGATTTGCCCTCATATCTTCGGTATTGCAAGGATGTGGTTTTTGCTGGATTATAACCATTGTTTGAGGATCACGAAGAAGAGAGATTGATAGAGGAGTTATGGGACTTCTATCAAGATTCAAAGGTATTTAAATTATGCGTTCATTCCCCAACGACCTCATTTACCCCCCTCTCCAAAAAAAAAAAAAACACAAACATTAATATTTCATATTTGTGAACAGCAAAAACATAATTGTGATAATTTCCTTCTTTCGATATGCATAATTATGCGATAAATGAACCCTTAGAGTCAAAAATCAAATTTGATGCACTTAACTAATGTGATTGATAAATGAACAGTTCATATTTTCCTTCTGAGGTATAGCTTTCATGCTGAAAGATGTATTATACATGATAGTTTCTAAAATTGATGATATTAGAGCATCTATAATGGAGGTGTTAAATCAATTTTTAGTAATATGTGTTAGTTAACTAGAAAATATCCTACCATGAAAGTGTTAACAAAATTGCTAAAAGAATCTTTTTAGCACCAAGTCAAAATTGTTGTTAGATCTAACTACAATTTTAACAACTCATGTGGCATTATTTTTAACTTTTTAATTTAATCTCTTGTTGAGTGAACTTTTGGGAATTATCAAAACCAAAACTAACCATCAATTATTCTTGTATTTGACCAATCCAAAATCACCATTCATATGGATTTTGGGTAATAAATTGAATGATGTGGCCCATTTAACTTATTGCACTCGTTTAATTTAGCACTTCCAATGTGTTACAGATCAATAGTTAAATTTAATATGATAACATGTCACTTAACAATATCTTAAAATCCACTTTATTGCTTATGCTGCTAAATAAATTTAACAACTCCATTTTGGATGCTCTTAGGATGCTGAAAGTTCAGAGGATGTAAAAGTCAGTGGCTTACCCAACAAGAGATTAAAGAATTTCGACATTAGTGGAGAGGATGAAACTAAAGGAGTTCAAGATGTTCCTTGACCGAGCGAGACATCTCAAGAAGGTAGTATGCCATGCCATAGACATAACGACTCACAAGATAGCGCAGATCAAGATAATTTTTCTTGCAATACTGAAGGATCAAAGCAACAATTTCGACCTTCAGTGGAGTCTTACAAAGATCGAGCAATAAGAAAATTGAAGTCCGATATGGAGGAGAATAGATTTTGTTATATTCCACCAAGATTTAATATAAAAAATAAGGAATATGTTCATTATGCCAGGAAAAAAAAAGGAGGTGCTTATGTATATGCAGTGCATGCAGATTATTACATCTTACTTCGGTCATGTGCAAAGGTTGCTCGGGTAGATATCAGGACAATGCATATCGAAGTGATGAGTTTTGAGAGGAGACTGAAATGGCTGGAAAAACGAATTGACCATTCTTTGCATTGTTTGAATCAAAATTCTACTGACTTTTGTGACTACTGCCGTGATGATGATGTGAAAAATAACGGTGATGATTCTTTTCCATTATCTCAGATGAATACGTGATCAATTGTTTGTTTGTGAGCATTTTCTTTTTTGGCCTCATTTTTTGAAGTGAATTTTCTTTTGATTACTAAGGGAAAACAAACAGTTCATGGCATTGTTCAAAGCCATCAAGCACTGCTAGTGGGTGTGTTCCGTTGTGCTTTAGTGCCCTTAAAACACACACACAGAGACATATTTGGGCATTTTAGTTATTTGAATACAGATTCAGCCCTGAAGTATGAGGACGACCACTTTGTAGTCGGGGCGGTAATTCGTGATGAGATGGGTTTGGTGATTGGCTGCTTTTCATCTAAACGACATACAAAATGTAGAAAACTTTATGGTGGAAGATAATATGTGATTTAAATGATAATGAGTTCACATATTGCAAGTTTACACACTTAAGCTATGTTGTTGAAGTTTCTCGAGACAATAGGAAACGCTAAGGTGATAGATGGCAGATAACAAAAGATCAACTACCCAATTTGAAAGCATTAACAAAGAGCCTAAGCAAACCCTTGCTTTCTAGTGGTTAACCATCCCTATAAGAGATTGTAGCCTCTCCAAAATTTTGGGTTTTCGATACATGAGCATACCAGTACCCTCAATAGCAGCAACTACGATTCCAACTACCAATACATCCCAGTCTCTTGTCTGACCTAGAATTGTAGCCAACGCATTTGCTGTGTAAAACCCCTAACAGGAGAAGAAATACCTTCATAGGAAAATTCTTCCAAGCCGAATTCAATTTACTTAATAGTTGTCTACCACCAGCACCTGCTATCCTGCCCAAACGAGTTCCACCAAATCCAGACTTGTCTTCATTGAGGTTGTCTTGGTTATTATTGGCAGCAAATCCACCAGTGTCCAAAGTAAACGCTATTCTCCAATCATGTCTACTTGACCTACATCTGTTTTGACATACGAATACCAAAGTTAGACACAAATGAAATTAAGGCCCGCTGGATTAGCGGGAAAAAAACACAAGCTATGCAAATTTCATGTTAAGAAGATGAATTTTTAGTGTTTATTGTTTCCTGACTGAAATAGTCTTTTGCATTTGTCCTAAGATGATCCCAATGGGCAGATTTAGACACAAATTTCAGTGTTGCAACGATTTTGCCACACCGCTTACTTTGTAATGCATGAAAGAATCAATATACAAAGAAAGAAAGGATTCGGAGACCCATCTTAAATATATAAAATTGTCCCGTATTAGATAGCTCATATCTTAAGCTCTTATGCGAGCCTGATCAATACATAAAAGCAATCAAAGGTCTTAAGTTACGTCTCACAACCTCCCATTTGTGAAAATAGTGTGCATATTATAACTTAGCAAACGTGTTTCGGTCTATATCTAATGGGCCATTTTGAACACAAGTACATAATTTGCCCAATTTTTATTAGCTTAAGCTTTTAAAATGAAGTTGATCAATGTGATTTCACCAAACATCTTGGATTCTATCACATCACAGTACTTACCAAAAAAAAAAAAAAAAAAAAAGAAAGATCTATACAAGTAGTGTATAAAATTTGAATAATATATTTGTCTTCCACTAATAGTTTAAGCCCTTCTACGATGTAGATATTCTGAAAAGTGATTTTTCATGAGAAGCGTTGTTAAAAAGTAAAGAGAAGTTAAAGTTGGGTGAAAATTGGTTTATAGGAAGCATTAGTTTATATGAGTTTGAGGGCAAGTAATTTTGATAAAAGCAAATCCATACATCCCTTGAGCTTTTAAACCATGTAGTTCAGACAAAAGACATACAACTGTATAAGCGGCGTGGATGCTACATAAAACTCTTTGCATGCCTTAAATCATTTGGTCATCCCCCTTAAGAATTCATACCAAAATAATCCATTAATAGCTAACTGCTTAGAAGTCATATTAACAATTTACATCTTCCTTTTTTTTGCTTTTTTCTTTTCTCCTTTTAAAAAATAAATCTCAATACCTTTCCCTACCCAATCTTCTATCAGCAGGGACCTTTAAATAATAACGACAAACCTAGCAAGTTTAGAATTTACCTTTTTCTTTAAGAATTTATGCCAAGCTTGAAACTTTGTCTTATAAAGTTGTGGGTGTGGACAAATCCTGGATAGCTCGACAATCTAGAAGCATATACGATCTATAGTTTTCGTTCTCTACAACAGATAAAGACTACAGCACTCTAGTATCCATTTGACAGGCCATCAACTTCAAAACATACATTCAGGAATATTGTTAAAGCCTTTCTGTAGACAAACCTAATCAAAGACGAATTACAGAGAGATTAAAGCGATGAAAAGGAGCAAGACGAAGACATGTGAAGAGAAAACATAATGTATACTAATATTTAAAATACAATGTTCAATCATCTACCAGTCATTTGTTGGAGACTAACACTACAAATTTCAAATTACTTGCGATATAGAGAATCATGTTTGAATTGAAGAACGAAATTTATTAAAACTTATTCACATGAATAGGCAGAAAAATTACATGTAATTATCACCATAAGTCTACTACCACTCATAATTAAGTTCACACCTCTATGTTATAACGTCAACCGTCCTTTTCCATATTTCATTTGGCAAACACTTTCTTTATCTGACATCCAAATATTATAGCTGTCAATAAGCGGTGTATGTCCAAACAATATCTTTCTTGAACTGGGGAGCATAGTATTGTACACATATTCCTTTCCAATCTTTTTTCTTGTTCAAAATGAAAACTTATAGAGGCGAGCAGGAGAAAGTGGAAATCTTTTTATTGCTATGTTAAGCTAGGTTTTCATCTATAAAGATTTACCCTTGGACAAATGTTACAGCTTCTAAACTACTAAAAGAATAAACACAGTAATTTTCCTCATTTAACCTAACATTTCTCCTTATTTGGCAGCATACATTACCGGAATTCAAATACTTAGATATGTTTAGGAGTGGGCATTTTGAAAGAGAAACCGGATCGACTGTCGTACCCGACCGAATCGAACCGGAACCGCCGGTTCTATCATGTAATCGGACCGGTTCGCTCGGTTTTCATGCCAACAAAATTCGGTTCGGTTTGAATACTAGTTATTGATGAAGAACCGGCAAGAACCGGAGCCGAACCGGAAGAAAATCGCCGACTGTCAAAACCGACCACAAACCGCTAACAAAGTGGGCTGCAAAGTTTCTGCAACGTTCTTCCTTGCTTGTTAAAAGAATAAAAAATTTGAAGTGCAAATATTAAATCCTTTTCAAGTTTTCTTTTGATTTGAACACAAAAATTGTAGATCTACAAAGATGAGCAACAATCAAAGATCCGTCCACACTTCCACAACATAAATCAAAAGAAACAAATGAAACCCCAAATCATAGAAGAAGAAGAAGAAGAAGAAGAAGAAGAAGAAGAAGAAGAAGAAGAAGAAGAAGAAATTGCTCTGCCAAATCACGAATCACAGATGAAGGGGCCTTTGTTGGAAGAAGAAGCAAAGATGAAATCTCCCTCCTGCTCTCGGTTTCTACATGCTACTCTCTAAATTCTGAAGGCTCTGCTCTCCGTCTAAATGTTGAAGGCCCATCAGTTTCTACTTCCCATTTTCCACCCCTTCGTAAATTTTGAGGGCCCATCTAATTCTTTTTTAAGAAGAGATATAATGATGTTGAGTCCCACATCGAGAGTGAATAAAAGAGAAGAGGCTGCTGCTAGTTTTAAAATAGGTAGTGTAAGTAGGATGACGTTAGGGTAAGGCTGAGTTGGAAAGGATGGTCTTCAATATCTATTTTTTTGAGTTTAAAAAATATTTTTTATTGAAGTTTCTAGGTCTTTGGACAGGGATCCCCAAAAAAGATCTAATTTGATAAAAAAAAAAAAATTGAACCGGTTGTTAACCGAACCGACCGAAGCAAAAGCAGTTCTGTTGGTGTCGGTTTGTAGTCAATAATCGGTTCTGTGTCGGTTCAAAGCTTTTGACAATCGACTTAGTCAGTACGGTGGTGGTTTAGTCTGAAAACCGAATCGTCTGAACTGATGCCGACTCCTAGATATGTTTATCGCCAACTCAGACTTTTTTCAATAATTTCTACAGATTCAGCGCGGGGACAGTTCGATTAACAAATTCATCAGAAAATGTGGAAAAGAAAAGATAGAAAGTTGGTATTTGAAGTTGAAAAGAGCAAGACACAATATCAATACCTGCAGGGTAATAACAACCATACATATAATCTATCTACTCAAAGGGCATCCACTGTAAAAGGTAGCAATATTTATCTGCAAATTGGAAAAAAGGAAGTCCGGAAAAAAGAAAGAGATTAATAAGAAGAAAATGCAGAAGACAACAATTTTTTTTTTAATTAACAAAACAAACCAGCTAAAGAAAAATTAGGAATAGAAGGGCTGTGACGAAATGAAATTTTACATTTAGAATCTAGGTGCATTAACAGATTTTCAGAAATTAAAAGTATAATCCCAAGAACCCACCTGCGGAAAGTGGAACCCACTTGCACAAATGGGGGAGGGAGAGTAGTTCGAGAGGACCACAGCTTCTTTGTCCGAATGTGTGAGGGCGGGAATTCGAAAACCAGCTACTGTGTAGAAGGATTTCAGATTCATTGGATTGGGTGGGGTTTGTCCATGTTTCCGATTGCTAGCTTGCTTGCCGGTATTATTTTTATAAGACTAAAAAAAAAGTTTTATTTAAATAAGAAATTTTGAAACTAATATACCAAATTAATGTTGAATCTGAACGTAAGTGGGAAAAATACTTGAAAAGAGTTTGAGAAGAAATTAAAAGTAATTGAAGGAGAAAAATCAGATACAATTCGGAAAAAAGGGTAAAAGAAAGAGCTGGAAGGGACTGAGAACATAATTTCATCATGAACGACCTTAATCCTACAAATATATACCATCTCATATTTGCCAAACCAATGACTTGACAAGACCAATTTGTACACATTCCTTTATATTTATTTAAATGTCCTTTATTATATCTTTCTTGAAATTGAGTATGTAAATTGGAGAGTGCATGTATAAATTTTGTATACCTTTGTATGTACAAATAACACTTCTTTGAGGTGATATGAATCGAGTTGGAGAGAAATAAAAGAGTCAAGTAACAATAAATAAATACTAGTACATAAATACTGAGAGAAGTCTATATTCTACTGTTGTGTTTTATTTTACAACAGACAAATTTAGACGATGTTCAAGTTTGACTATAAACTTACAGGACGCGAACATAGCACAAAAGATTTAGTAGCCCAACGTATCACAGAAAAATGCATCTAAACTTTTTCATGTTTAGAAGAATCAAAATGAATTTTATACATATGAAATGGTTCTTGACTTCTCCAGTCGACATGCATATATCTAGGAGGCCATAGAAAAGCCAAACAATGACGGCGGTTTAATACTGATATATGATTCAAGGTCTCTTATACAGTTGCAGCTTTGAGTGAGAGAAAATATGATATCTTGTTAGTGTAGAAATCTGGCTGTATTGAGTTATTCGGTTTTTGAAGCATCGATAGAGATGTCACACCTTCAGACAGGGAATGCAAGTATCGCAGGAATAAGTTTCGAAGTCAGAAGGGAATAAAATACAAATCTTGACCCAAAAATACCTGAGAGGACCAGAAGGGTCTTGCAACCACCATTTTGTCCTAAAAGAATATCAGTATCAAGTCTATCTCCAACCATGCATATTTGGGACTTTGAGATGCCGAATTTGTATGTTTTTAGTTGAAGAAACTAATATTAGAGATAAAACAGAATACACACACATCTGCATTTACTTTCAGCAACTGATTCATCAGGATTTGGATGAATCTATCGCATCAGAAAAAGTTATCTTTTATGCACAAGGTAGTATATATTCGGATACCCTGAAGAGAATATTATAATAAATACATAAATTACAGAATATTTAAACCCTAATACGGCAGAAAGGGGAGTAAATTCAGGCATCATACTTGTTTGCTAAATAGTTCATCATAAAAGTGGAGGGCTTTCCAACAACCAAAGGCTCGTGTTGAGTGGATCCAGCTATGGCTCCTACCATTGAACCACCACCTGACTCCAGGCAAAGTAATCAAGCAATTGAGAATATGGAGGTGGAAAACTTGAATACTATTACCAACAATAGCAGGTAACAAGAAAAATGTCACTGTTCTTATAAAAAGATGATGGAAAAATGCATTTAATTCAGATGTAAAACTAGCATATTACATCCTCAACTATGAGCATTTTGATAGTCCAGAAAGCAGTCCCGAAAATGCCTCAAGGTCTTCACATCATCATCATTATTATTATGTCATGGTAAAATAAATAGATTCAGTGACTATACACAATGATAAGACTAACAGAAGACCAAAGAGAATATACTGACCATTTCTCAATCCTTTTAAGTTTCACAAAGATGTGAATAACAACCAAAGCAATTTATCTGCTAGTTGCCACATACCTACCACGGGTTCAATGGTCATAAAAGGTTGGTTGCTAGTTTTTAACTAAGAATATATAATAGACATCTGCCCCTTAACCCATTTGTATTGCAACACCAAGGGAGGTTTATCTAGACTGCAAATCCATTATATATGTAAACATTGTCACAAAAGTTGCTCATGAAGTTTATGTGTAGAGTTACAATGCAGGTATGGGAGTTAGACACGTTAATATACCAGTAATCAGGTCCACCAAAATTTCAGTAAAACTGATAAACAAGTAAAAGGAGAATCAGACCGACAACAAAAGTTTGTAGTAGCTTTCACTGCTGTTCTTGCGAAATGAAAAAGTAAGATGCATAGATAAGATTCCCGTTGTTCATTTTGAGATGCATACTGCAGTATAGTACCTACATGCAGGAAAACGAAGCCAACAACTTTTGCAACAGCAGGAAACAAGTTTCATACTTACAACTCAGCTCCACCGATGAAGCTCAAAGTTAAAAGTTTATCCGCTAGCTCAATTCAAAGAAACCTAATTTGTGTACCAGTTATAATGCATATATAATCTGAACATAGGTAAATATAATCAACAGAAAGAACCTGCCCATTCTTGAGCATCAGTTAGATGAGTCACTGCGTCATGATTTGTAGCTATGAAAAGGCAGCCTGGGTTTTCACGGATGCATAGAGTTGCATACCTGCATAGTGGAGACAGCAAATATTTATTATAAGATTACAAAAGTGACAACATAACAAAAATAATGAAGCTCCCCCCGCCGCACCCAAATAAATTCATTTCCCATTCACGTCAGTCAAATTTTAGTTACACATACCCCAGAGCTTCCACATCGCGAATGTCTACTGGGGACTTATGACAAATGAGAACCTATCTAATTTGTTACTTATCAATATCTTGAAGTTGTATGACATCGGAATAAAAATTACATAATCTGTAATGTCCGTACTTGCACTCTAGGAGCATTAATGATAAATAAATATATCAAAGCAAAATTCTATAGATCTGTTTAGGATGGACAAAAGGAGTAAGATTCAGCAAAAGGAAATCCTCTAATACCATAACAAGATCTTCAACTCCTAACAGGGTGAAAGATAGGAGGAAATTACACTATGTAAATAGCCAAGGTGAAATCAAGAAATCTTACTGAATTTTGTAATAGTTGAAATAACGATGAAATCCAACTACAACAGCCCCAACCTAGTCCAAACAGACAAGCAGCTAGTGTCAGTGAAAAAACCAATTTTGTTAGTGCAGAGTTATGTTCTCCTTTACATCTATATAGAGCATGTATTAGTACCATATAACCATAAACCGACCTCGCTGACGCTAAGACCAAGTGTTTCGAACTTCTTTCCGTACTGTTTTCATGATTTTGTTGAGTTATTGGTAACAAAAACTAACCTCTTACCCTGGAGAAAGAAGAATACAAATTAGAAATTACTAAAAATGCACTGTCGAGTTCGTCAGGAATGTTATTGTTACGTATCTCTCATAAACAAATTTAGAAATCAAATCATCTTCTACACCAAAGTATTTGCTAACCACATATACAGAATCAGTTCATAGCATAAAAACTTAAGAAATTGTTAGAATACTAACCTTGGAACGAAGCATATCAAGAGTTTCTGGGACTCCATCTATTAGTTTATCTCCCTTCCATATAACTCCTGCATATGATGAAGAACTGCTTTACAATAGAAAAGAAAGTCATAATAGGTTTTGATCTGCTTGACTCCTCAACAATGAGTTTTCTCCAATATTCTTTATATGTAATGTTAGACCTTCCATCGTTATTCTACAATCAGACATTTTAATGAAAAATTTTGCTTCCTTATTAACGAGTCCTTCAGGTAGAATTTATCTCCAGTGTAAAGAATTATTCTTCCAGAAATGCCATTGGAACTACACACATTATTTACGTAATATCAATGCTATGCTATTTTTTAAAATAAATAGTTGAAAGTGAAATTCTGGCTATTCGTATTATTATCATTTGAAGAGTTAAGAAAGTTACTAACAGCTAAGCTGAAGATTCACGTAATTAAATTCAGGAAATTCTATGGAAGGCTAATAATAGATTATGAGCAAATGCTAAACTCCCTCCAAAACAAGTTACAAAAACAACAGGTTTTATGTTTTAATTTGAAATTAAAAACTGCCAATTCTTTCATTGAGATATGCATTGTTATGTATCGCAAATAGAGAGCAAAGCTTCGTGGGCATCCCTTTATATCAATTCAACAATTTCCCAAAGGGCGAAAACAAAGGACTCTGCGAAGAACAACGATAAAAGATTTACTCCTGATTCTGTGACAATTACAAAATAGAACACTCAATGAGGTCAACATCACATAACGGGCACGCAAGAGACACGTCAATTTGACAGAAATGAAGGACTGTAAGAGAATCATACCATCACAATCAAAGATAAAAGTTTCAACAGAGTCGATAAGCTGATCAGGGTCGTTAAGTTTCTCGGCAGATGCTCGTGCACCTACCATTCCTGAAGCCATTCTTCTCAACGTACTATTACTCCTAGCAGAATTCCATTTAATTACAGGCCTCAGAGAATTATAGAATAGTGGGTTCGAAATAAATGGGATTTTCTTGGAGAGAAGAAGCTTGGGGGAATTCAAGACTGGAGAGGCTACTGCTGGCCCTTTACACAGCATTTCTACGCCCACCATTCGTCCATTGAATGGTGTCAGGAAGGTGGGATTTTTGTTGGGCTTTTCGCGGTTGGCTTACTTCATAGTTATTATTATAGTGTTGAGATGGCCATATGAGTGGAGGACGATTTCTATTTTATCCGATTTAAGGAAATTCCAGGTCCAAGAATCGTCCAATGCCATGCTTTTTTCTTGAGTTTTTGTGGTGGTAACGGAAATGTTATTGCATTGGACGAGCCGATTGATTTTTCACTAGTTACTCTGCTATAGCTTTTAAAAACAATCTAATTAATTTTCTAGTTACTTTTCTACTTGATAGGTCCCGTTGACGATCATTTTTGTTTGATTATCGTCCATTGAGATGCACCAAGAAGATAAGTAGTATGAATGCCAACCAAACTTATTATGAGGAAGATTTATGTAATCATCTTTAACGGCTCTTTGAAGTCAGATGGAAGCCCTTAAAAGAGTTGCCTCAGCCCATGTACGTCATAGTTGCACAATAAAATAGTCATCACTTCGTTTTCTAGGCATTTCTTCGTGATATTTTCTTATTTTCATTTTAATATATTTATTTTTTAATTTATTCGTGACTCATCATTTTTTCATTTCTCTTTTTTTGTGTCTTGTTATCTTCGTATGTCCAACCCTACACTGAGTGTGTTGATTCACGTCACTGGATTTTGAAAATTCTTTTTGTTTTAATTTAAGAGTAATTTTAGGGGATATGAAAATGAGATATTAATAAGTGATATTCTTATGTGACACATATTCATTGGGTGATGATTACATGACTATTTTTTCATTATCCAATATAAGTGTACCACATAAGAATTTCACCTATTAATGTCCATTTTTCATGTCTCTCTAGAATTTTTGTTAATTTAAATATCCTTAATAGAGATCATGTAATTAGAAACTAGATCCAATAAAAAAAACTTAGAGATGTAACGAAATATTTCCTTGTATGTACAGATCTATAGTCTCCATTTATGTTGAGAATATCATTTTATGTACATGGATTTAAATTGTAAATAAAAGAAAAAAAGAATTAAATAAATATGATAATATAAAAATTATTTCATTATATTTTTTCTTTTTTTTTTTTTTGTTTATAGTTCAAACTTCAGCATCTTACATAGTTTCTAACAACTAAAGCATAATTCAAACCACTTCTTAATCATATTTATATCGGAGAAAAAGAGGATAAGAGTTTGGTATGATCATGCGTAAGTGTGTAAGACCTTAATGATCCACCGGAACATGGATGAAGTGGGATATATTAGACGACAAACTAATATGGCTACTCATATATTAGTTCGAAAGGCGATTTCCTATTGCGCATCTTGTAATTTGTATGTGCTCCCGGATTGGCTTACTCATACAATCACTCCTGATGTAACTCAAGCTTTGAATTCTAATGAAAATTGAGTCTTTGCATTAAAAAAACAAAAAGGAAAATATTTTTAATCAAACGATCATTAACCGCGACCATTAATTGATAGAATTGCACCCCAATTATCTGGAAACCAGTTCCCATTTAATGCTATTTCTGTCAATTTAATTTCGTCGTCATTTCCTCTTAATTTTAGTACTGAGATAATTAGGCATTTTACCAATTCTCCACCACTGCTCTTTTTTTTATACCATCTTTTGATAGTATTTGTATATATGTCAGTTATAGCTGCATTTATGCCATCCACCTTTTATATTTTTTTCCGTTTTCAAATTAAATTAAAAAAACGTTTCTTAAAATTTTCTTTTTTATTTTATATGTTTTAATAGTCGTAACTGACATTTATACCCATTTAAATTTTGTTTCCATATCTTTTATCTGTAACTCAATTTTAATTTTTGAATCAACCAGCTAATTAGTCGTTTATCCTAAAATTTGGTCCCCAAAGAATCTCATTTAATTTTGGACTCTAAATATTTCCTCACATTGTTTTCTACCGCCGCAAATTCTATTGCCGAAGTTCCTCATCATCATTGTGTACTTCCCTATTTGGTATTTTCACAGCTCGATACATCTCTCTTAGTAGCAATCTGTGTCTTCCTCTCGTTATGGCTTCTAAAAGTGGTTCCAACAAGAATCGTTCAAGCAAGAAAGCGAATAGGCGATCCTCAAACAGGAGTAATAAATGTTCTAATCGAGATAATCATTTGGAGAAAGTTCGCTTTGAGCTTTCTGTGTGTCACAAGGTATTTCTTTCTTTTCTTTTCTTTTTAATTTCTTTTTTTTTTTTTTTTTGTTTTTTCTTCTTGTTGATTATTGGGTCATTCAAACGGCTCCACAACAGGAAAGTGGGTTTGTGCCATCCCCTTGTTTTGTATAGGCGTTTCATTTTTTGTCCTTTTTCCACCTTTTGAGTCTCTGCGTGTTTTAACTTTACATTTATACTTATCTGGAAACGGGGGTAATTGCAGGATCTTTGTCATAAAATATGCTGAATACTTGTTCATGAACAAGTTCAATCAGATGTTCCGTTCGATGCCCTCTCTGCTCGGAAGAACATGGCTATTCAACTTTTTTAAGTATGTTAACGAGAATCAATGATGATTGAGCATGGAGCACACTGTCAAGAATTGTTATGGATGACCTTTTTAGCTCTTTTTTTATTATTTCTTTTTGGTTTCTTGAGGAATTCTGGTA
>CAVNYN010273209.1:0-13527 GCA_963692815.1 Nyctanthes arbor-tristis | reverse complement strand
AGGTAAAGAAATGGTCAAGCAAGCCAAGAACCGAAGTATGCCCGCGGATGGAAGGAGATTTTGCATGTAGAAGGGAAGCTATATTTTGGTTATAAGAATATATCCAAACCAATATACGAGTATAGCAACTTTTGTATAAATAAATAGATCTGATGTAAAAGATTGGCCTTTCCGTAGTTTGGTTTGATAATAATTTAAATACTTAACATAATGTGTTGTGTTATTTAACATTTTCTAAGGCTAAATAAAGTTGTATAAAAGTAGTTTTGTAAGTCTCGTTCCCTCAATTTGCACAAAACAATGAAAAAGCTTCCGCTTTTGAATATAAATAATAATAAGTGGTAGAATTGAGGGGACGTGACAGCTCAAGTACTTAAGGTAAAATAATATTATGATTTGAATATTTTGGAGGCGCGTGCTAGACTAGGGTCATCTTATCTCTGGAAAAGTCTAGTCTGGGGATTGGAGGTCATTAGGAAGGGCATAAGGTGGCGGGTCAGAATTTTAACTGATCAGTGGATCCCCCAGAAGCTAGGCTTTCGACCTATCTCTCTATCAGTTGGGAATGTGTGGTGAGTTAGTGATCTTATAAGGAACATACAATGGGATGTTGGGAAGGTAGGGGAAAATTTTTATCGTAATGATACTAAAATCGTCTTGGCCATTCCTCTGGGCAATGGTCAGGAGAAGGATACATGTATATGGTACTGTAATAGTAGTCGAGAATATATAGTTTGAAGTGGGCACAATATGTTGAAGAAAAAGGTGCAATTTGCTCGGGCTGGGGTTTCTTCAGGGAGGCCACGGTTTTGGAAACTTCTCTGGAGTCTTGTTGTTCTCCCAAAGATTCATATATTTTTGTGGAAACTCTTACGAGGCGCATTGCCAACAGGGAAAAATCTTAATAAGCACTATATGGCTAATAACTTGTGCTGTGTTTTTTGTGGAGTTAGGGAGACAAATGAGCATTTTTTTGGATAGTGTGTTTGGGCAAATAGGATGTGGAAACATGTTGGGCTGTGCGGGATCATTAAACCATTGCTTGCAGCTGGACTTTACGGTTATAGTAACGACGGTGGTGGAAAACATTGAGGCAGCGATGGTAGCGAATATTGGGATATTTTGGCGGGTGATGTGGAAAGCTAGGACATGATGATGTATAAGAGACGTCAGGAAAACATTGAGAAGGGTTTTGACCAAGCTTTGGCATACTTAAATGCATATCAATAGGCAAATGGTCAAAGCTTGCGAGAGGAGAGAGGGTTGGCAGTTCAAAGGCAGATTATACGATAGATTGGCAGTAACGGCTTTTGCAATAGATTATGGTCGGCAACAGATGCTACGGTTGGTCTGGATGGAGTAGGGTTCGGGGGTGTAGTGTTCAATGGAAAGGTGGTAGTGGCAGCCTTTGCGGTTAAGGGTCGAAACGGGTTGAATATGGAGGAGACGGAAACATCTTTCCTACGGTATGGGTTGGATCTGATGAGGAGAAGGGCATTCAATTGGAAGAAGTTCAGGTTGATGCTATCCATGTGGTATGAGGGGGTGGCAAATCCGGCAATGAAGGGTGCTTTGATAAATCTTTAAGAGCATATTCGAACTTTATTGACTCAACTAGCTTGTGGTTCATGTCGATATATTTCTCGAGATGAGCATAAGTTAGCTCATACTCTTGCCGCACTATGCGCTTGTTTTATCTGTTTCTTATCATTGGATTGATTGTATTCTTTTATTGATTGCTCATGCTTTGGGAGTACTTGTGAATTAATAGAACATCTGATTTTTCAATATATATATATATATATATATGACTTACAAAAGTTAATTGCATCATCAAATTTAGGTTTAAAGAGTTTATTCATATGTTATTTATTTTTCAGTATCACTGATCTCAAAATGTGTACCCGTACAATATATTTAGTTTGTTCTGTACTCGTATGATTTATCCTAGAGAATTACAACTATTTCTAATGTTTTTAATATTTGCCATAAGTGCATGTTCGGCCGTCAAAGATCACAGTTTGACTATATGCCACTCTTGGGCTCCAGCCCATTTAGTGAACTCTCAAGGCCCATCTTATGTCTCACAATTAACGATACTTGCTCAAACATAGCTAGTAGTTATTTTTACTCTAACCCTAGCCAAATTTCTCTCTTTCTAGGCCAATAATAATAATAATTAATTTGATTGTTAGGGTGCAAGGGATAATTAGGAGGATGAGATGCAATACGAGATTATATTCACCAGCACGTTGTTAATAATACTCTTTAATATGCACACCTTTTTTCATTTTTCTTTTTTTTTCTTTTTCTTTTTGACTCAGCCGTGGTTATTACAAGTGTAAAACTTTTTGTTTCACTAAGAAAAACTTGAGTTGTTAGATACATAGATTTGAAGTCAACCCTCATGCCATTTTATTCAAGCACGTCATTGAAATTAATGTCATTGCATTGCATTCTAAGCTCCATTGTTGTTCATTTGGTTGGTTTTGGAGGCGATTCGTCTTCATTTAGTACCATAATTTTAGGATTAATTCATCTATCAACTGGCATTGCTAATAAATAAGGAGGTCCAAGATTTTTGCTCGTCGAGTGTGGGGGACCAAATTGGTTTCATGTAATTATATGTGATATCCATTATTACTAGGTAAACATTTATTGTTATTTGTACTAAGGTTTTGGGGCAGGTTTCTTGAGAGACTTTCTTCTCCTGAGCGAGTTTCGTGTGAGCAAAGGAACTCTAAGAATGTCACATACAAGTACAAGGTAAAAAGAAAAATTTTCTTCATTCTCTCTCATTAAAGAGATCAACTACCACAATAAGTAAAATTACAAAACTGTAGAAGGACCGCAAGAAGATGATTTTTATTGTTGGATTCATAAGTCAGTTAAATTTAGGATAATTTATAATGTTTGTAAGAAACATTTATGCACCCCTGCATTTTCAGATACTGCAATAAATAAATAGCTAGCTAGTATAGTACAAACTAATTGATTAGTTTCATTAAAGGATGTAGAATAATTATGAGTAAAATCAATGATGAATACACAGTGATTATCTTTACTAGCGTGCGGTAATGATACTGAATTTTGTCCTTGAGCTTCTTGACATTTTTCCTGAATAGTAAACTGAATTTGGAACAAGAAATTGCAAGTAGAATTAAAAATAAAATAAAAATTCTAGTTATAAAAAGAACAGTCTCGCTCTCCTACCATCATATTGGCATATTATTATAGATAAAAGAATGCATGTTCATAATCATACGACAAAATCGACTTTCGCTTTTCCCAATTGCGCCTAACTGAAATGAAAACTAGTCAGGCAGACTAGCAAATTGAACAATTTGTGCTTTTTAACACTCCATCCAAAAGCTAACTAAAATGGTTATTCAATTCTGATCATTATATAATATAGGTCATCTATACTGCGCAGAATAAGTATATGTCGATATCTGATGGGCTTTGAAATGTGTTTAGTGTGATTGAGCAATTGTTAGTTATTATAGGTATTATTGTTATTATTATTATTTGAAAAGCAAAAATGGAGAATCTTTGTGAAAGAAACAAATTATAAGCAAAATTGGGAGGCATATCCAAATGGAGCCCTAAAGCCATTGAATCCAACCACCAACCAACTAATAGCAACTGCCCTCTGAACTGCACAAAGCACGCACTCTCTTTTCTACTCCTCCATTTAGAGAAGCAGGACCCATTTACTTCCATTTCAGGACCATACAATTTTTACAAGTTCTGCTTAAAATTAAATTGAATGAGAACAAATTGGATTTTTATTCATCTCTCATATATTTTCACCTTTCAGTAATTAATAACTAATCGTTTCGCTTAAAATATTGGTTAATTTATTTTTATGTTATGCCTTGTGTACTCGTTCTTGAGACTTTGAACAGAGTGGTGATTCTCATAATACTTATGTTGATTATTCATTTTGTTTGTCTCGGATGTATTTTTTTCTTCTTATTTTGGTTATTTGGTACGACAAATCATGATTGATAATCTGAATTTTTTTAATAAATATGTGCTTAATTAATTAAATCAGCTCCCTCGTCATTTTTCTCGTGTTTCTTAACCTAGTTTAAGCTATGGCCAGCAGTAACTATAAAAATGAAAAAAAAATACAAAACATGCATGGCAAAGTATCAAATAGTTTGATATTGAGCCGATTTACCTGAGAAGGAAAAATAAATAAATAATTAAATAAAAAATACTAATAATGATTGTTACTTGCGTAGTAATTGTATCGTTGACACTAGTGCAACACCAACGCATGTTGGGTATTATTCCAAAAGGATATATAACTGTATAGTCCACCTAAATCATAAATAGACAGAAGTAACAAAAGGAAAATAAGTATCTATTAATGCGTTTAGATCGGAAGAGCGTAATTGTTAATGTACCCACCATTTAAGTGATAATAATAAAAAGCTCATATTAAAAAATAATAATAATTAATGAGATTCATGAGTGCTACGATAGGGGCATCCCATTTACAAGTGAACAAGAGCATGAGCCATAATAGCAATCAATAGGAAGTTAGTAGTCCTGATATAATACTATATGGTGTTATATGATCATGTGACATGTATCAGAACACGCTATTTAAAGAAACCACAACCATCAGAACATGCCACATGAGAAATCACAACCATCATGGATGTATCAAGATACGACATATGAGAAACCTTTATAATGGAACAATTTTGCTCCTTTTCCATGGGATAGAAACCGTTTAGATGTCTACATGTTTCTTCTTATACACGTTAAGATATTATATATATATGTATATGTATTCCAATGTAGTAATAATAAAATTAGCAAAAATTCTTAATAATAAAATTAGCAAAAATTATAAGAAAACATGAAAATGCGACATGAATTAATGATATTATATATGCCGCACACTTGTGTTGGATGATAAAATAATAGACATGTGTTTATCACTCAATGAATCTGTGTCATATGAAAATGTTAATTTTCCATGTCTCCCTAGAATTGTTATAAAATTAGTAGTATATCTTTAGAGCAATTCTAGGGGGACATGAAAAGTGGACATTATTAAGTGACATTCTTATGTGGCAGACATTCATTGGGTGGTGATTATATGACTACTTTTTCATCATCTAATACAAGTGTACTACATAAGAATATTACCTAATAATATCTCCTTTTCATGTCGTCTTAAAATTTTTCATATCTTTATAATTTTTGCTGGAATATATAATCATGGAATTTTCTAGGGATGGATGGGTGTAAATAAAGGAGAGTCGAGATGGGCAGATTGGAGGCATTAAATTAAACAGAAGAGAAAGCAGAGTGGTCATAGTGACCGTGAAAAAATGTTTGTAGAAAGCGAGGCTTTTTAAAGCTTCCATTCTTCAATTCTGCATTTAATTTAAGTTAATGAAGGCAGGTAGACTTACTAAATTGAGACCCCCTTCTCCCTCGCCCTACCCATCCGTCACACACTCTTTTCGTGTTTATTTCTGTGCATGCATACATACGTCAATCGCGCCTCATTAATCCTCGACAAGTATCCATCTCGGATTGAGACTAAAATGATCATCTATAGTCAATTTATAAAAAACCAACTTCATGATCTGATCCAATAAAAAAATAACCTATTACACATGCTCCGTGTCGTAAGCCCATACATAAGCGTCCAATTTCTCTGCATCATAAGAAATAAAGAAATTTACATCGAGCTTGCTCGCGTAAATACTTGAGATGGGGTTTACTTTCCAAGCAACAAGATAGCCCCCTACCCCGAACGCCACCACCGGCTAGGGGGGGTTGTGGGGGAATGGGTGATAGAGAAAAATTTAGAGCTGATACAAAATCTGGTTGTATTTAATATAAAGCTTTTCTTTTTAGTTGAGTAGATGAGTTCTTGTACACATTATGGGATGGGATGACGAACAATCGTACGGACGTGGTTTAATATAATAATATAGCCGTGAGGTGGTGAGAGATGCTTTTAAAGTTGTTGCTTATTATTTTAGATGGGTGACCCAGTTGTGAAAGTTGGAGTTATGATCAGTGTCCATTAAAGATCCCCTTATATCAACTGTTTACAGGCACTACTATTTAATGACAATTACAACTTCCCACCATTTATAAGGCTCACCGCCCTACAACTTCAAAGGGAAATCTTGGGTACCTACCAAGTACTATGTAAAGATTCATTCATTTGGGTTAATCCTTAGCTACCTAGGTTGAATCATCAATTGTACTCCACCTAATTATTTAATCCTCTTGCACTAAGAATGTTTTCCTCAAGTCATTAATCCAAAGTATATATACTACTAATAATATAATTCGCACGTTAATTGAACACGACTTTCTATCATTTGGAACGAGCAAGCTGACTTTTAAAAAAGTACTTAAAGTTTACCTAATATGTGCATCCAGATTATTATCATATATATCATATTGTTCCATCTAATATATATACCAATTAATATGGTCGATTTATGCTAGTGAAATCTAGTATGTTTCGTTAGGAGGTTAGGTTGAGGTACTAGATCCTAGACGTGCCTCAAGTTAGACTATATTGTATAAGGTATTTTTTACATTTATTTGTAGTATGTGCATTCCCAGTGTATATGAGTTTGTATTATTAATTGTCTGGAAGTTATACTTCAACAGGACATGTGTCTATGCGTATTTGTACTACTACAATACAGATTTATGATTGTACTTAAAAAATATAGTCACTTTACGAATGGTATGGAACAAGAAATCAACCATGCTTATTCCATACATCATATATGTTGACAACGATTTAGGTTGGAACTAAACCGTTCCCTATAATTGAATGATCCTTGATTATTCTTTGGTTACCTTCTTATCTATTTTCAAGGTAAGTAGCTCGGTACTTTAATGTTGACAAAATGACTAAAAGGAAAAATCTCCCCTTTACTAACATGGTGGGGGGTATTTATAGGGAGAAATGGCTAAGTGGAGTACTTCGGGTATGCCTTCAACGTGTCTGGTCCGAATGATAGGTGGCGTCCACGTGTATCTGGTCACCACCCACGTGTATGATTAGAATCGCTCATTTCCACTAACTGGCTCAGTTCGGCTCTGATTAGTTCGGTGGATATATTTGACCGACCTGTGAGGTCGGTTCCCTCATTAACAATTGCCCCTCGGGTTCGCTCCCTCTTGCAAGTGATGGGGATGAACTCGATTTTACGGAGAGAAAAAGGGACCTTCTCAGCAATATTACTCTGACGAAGCATCTCCCATACGTCAGTTCAATGTTGTGGGACATGTGCCGATCTCGTGGGTGGTGGATTTGTATGGTCGCACTCTGGAATCGCAAATGGTGGCAGCAATTAATAATGACCCTTGTACTTCTTAGGGTTTTAGGGGTTTTAGCATAATAAAGGAACGCCCCTTCATTTAGTCCCTCCCCTTTGCTTCTTTTGTTTCTTCGGGTGGAGATATCCATCCGGTGTCTTCCATCTTTCTCTTCCAGAATCTTCGTAAGTGATTTCCACGTAAAAACCGGTTTTCGCTCTTTGCATTTCAGTAATTTTAACCTTTTCCACACATTCCGTTAATCATGAATCAAGAGGGTGAGACGTGTTCACCAAGGGACTCTGGCGACTCTGCTGTCGTTATGTGGTACCGGCGGCTGATAAGGGAAAAAAGAAAGCAGAAGAAGTAGTCTTGGGCGAATCGTCCGGGGAGGAAGTAGCTTGGTCGACTGATGAATCTCTCAAGGGAGTTTGGGGGGAAATGGAAGGTGCAATATTGGCAGAGGAGGGGAAAAGCTCAGAGGCGCTTCCGTTGGCGATTAGGATTCCCAGCGAAGGGGTAGAAGGGGAATATGGATGGCAACATCCACCTCCTCACACGGGGCCATATGCATCGCCCTTCTCTTGCAAAGACCTTCCGTCTGTCGCTACCGAACATGAGCTGCATTATTGGAAAAGAAAGTATAGGATTCCCGACTCGGTGCACTTCTTTCTACTCTATTTTTCAGAAAGGGCGGATTAGCCTTCGGAAGGTTGCGTGACAGCGAACATGCCAATCTTGGAAGCCGGCGTCTAGTTTCCACTTACTCCCCTGGTAGCCGACCACCTCAGAGAGTAGGGGATTGCGCCCAGTCAGATTGCTCCGAATGGGTGGAGGGCAATCATGACTTTTTTCATATTGTTTGCACTGTCATATTACCCCAAACCGACCTTTGACGAGCTGAACTCCCATTATAAGTTTAGGGCGTGCGACGAAATGGGGTCTGGGCGGTTTTACTTTATGAAGCGTAAAGGTCGGCAGACGTTAATTACCGACCGATATGAGTTGGTGAAGGACTGGAAAATAGGTGGTTTTACGTTGGTGGGGATTGGGCACCACCAAGCCATCCCAATGATAGACCTATCACTGTTTTATACCTACCTAGGCGCAGTACGCATTAGCCTTTTTTGGGATTTGCACCCAGAGGTTCTCTAATACTTATCGTTTTTCTTCGTTTTCAGGGATTCCAGTACCAGAGGTCGGCACTGAATATTTGAAGCACGTGACTGTCATCGCTGCACAAGGTAGTCTGCACAGCTCATCAAAATTCCTGCTGACTGAGGAGAATTTATTCTGAGCCCGCCTGACATCCGTCTCTCCGTCCGACGTTTTAGCTCCAGTCCCAAAAGGCACGGCGTCTATTAGCTTTAGTTTAGGACATCTAAGAATCAGAACTTTGACTAACTCTCTACCTCGTTTATCCAGCCCCTCGCATCCCTCGTAAAATTCTAATTGTAGAGAGGAGTATGCCGCCCAAAGAACTGACAATGGCCCAAAAGGTCACAGCCCGGAAGGCCAACTCCAAGAAGGAGCAAGTGGACCCTTCTCAGCCTTCAGGAAAGAGAAGAGGTGAGGAGCGCCAATCCGGGGAAGACGCGCAACGTCGACAGACATCTCCAGCCCGTCGTTTAGAGGTCGGTGCCAAATCTGAGGGTGTTGAGCTGCCGAGGTCTAGCCAAGAACTCTCCCTACTCATCCCGCGAATCAGTCGGACATATTTACTCCGCCCTCTGAGCCAAACTGGTTGGGGGTCCACCCTACGAGGTCGCATGTAGCAGGGAAATTGAAGGGACAGTTCCCAGAATGCTACCTGGAGTATTACAGGACTTCGTCCCCCACGCCCTCGACCACAAAAACCCTCCCTCACTCCATTCAGTGGGCCATGGAGGCGCCAGCTTAGGCTTGGAACGTACGAGAGAAGTCCATGTCGAACAAGATGACTATGGAGGACACTGTGGCTTTCTCGATAGTATATATGGCCCGAGCGTTGAATTATCAACAGAAGACCCTTGTGATGGCCAAGGACAAGGAAGAGGAAGTTGATAACTTGACCGAGAAGTTGGCTCGTTCTGACTCCAACTTGAGGGCGGAGGCCGGTAAGCGGTAAAAGGGTGAAGCCGAGCTGAAGAAACTAATGGCTAAGTCTCTTTAGATGGAAAAGCTTGCGATGGCTGAGAAGTCAGCTCGGGAGGGCTTGGAGAAATGCCACGCGGCCGAACTCGAGAAGAAAACTGAAGAGGTCAGGCTTGCAACCAAGGCCTCAGTTGTCGAGGAGTACAAGACCTCCAAGGATTATAATATCGACCTCAATCTCACTTACATGGTCGCGTATGATGAGATCATCAGGAGCCTTGTCACTCACAAGCCTGGCAATCCGGTTACTGCGCAAGGAGCTCGAGACCTATAAAGAGGCGTAGGGGCTGTCTGATGCTCCAGCTAAGGAAGGGGAACGTGTAGCTGAGGAGAGCAGAGCCCCTCCAGTAGAGAATCTAAAGCCTTGACTCCGACCTCAACTTTTCGTAGTTATCTAATTTTTTGTTTCTCTCATTTTTATGCTGATTTAACAGTCTTGTACACATCGAATATCGATGTCTTTTGTTTAATGAAATAATTTAAGCACCGTTCTCTTTTACTTTTGCATTTTAATTTTCGTGTGCCTATAGAAACATTAATTGTAGCCAGCCTTGCGTTCTGCTTCGTGTTTTCGTATCTGGTGTCGAATTTTATTCATAAACATTAGAGTTTGGTTGGCTATACAATCTCAACATTGTAACAAGAACAAATCTTCTTTTAGTCTCATTGCCTTTTACTTAGTCTCATTGCCTTTTACTATTGCAAGTATGAGCGTTCAGCCTGTAGGCATATTACATAGGGCCGATTTCGCAAGAGTATTTACAATGTGACAAAAATTGACCCTGTGAGGTTTCGATACAAAAAGGGTCCTTCACTCTTGGTCATCTAAAATATTTCTTGAGATGCTCGGCGTTCTATGGGTGTGGTAGAAGGTTGCCGTCTACGTCTTCAAGCTTGTAAGCTGCATTTTCCAATACACCCACAATCACGTAGGGTCCTTCCTAGGTCGGGGCTAATGTCCCTGCAGCCATGTTCTTGGGGTTTTGGAATACCCTCCTAACGACTAAGTCCCTGATATCAAAGGCTCGAATTTTCACCTTACAATTACAATATCGGGCACTTCTCTGTCTATAAGCGGCATTTCTCATGGCAGCTAACTCCCTTTTTTCCTCCAAGAGATCGAGATCGGCTTGAATAAGTGTGGAATTGATCCCTTCATCGAAGTGTTCGACTCTAAAGGTGGGGAATTCCATCTCAACTGGGATCACAGCTTCTGTTCCATAGGTGAGGCTAAATGGGATTTCCCCTGTGGAGGACCTGGCTGTAGTGTGGTAAGACCACAGTGCGGCTGGTAACTCTTCTGTCCACCGACTTCTTAGTCCTTTCAACCTTGTCTTGAGGGTGTACTTGATAACCTTGTTCACCGCTTCTACTTGTCCCTTTGATTGAGGGTGGTTAGGTGTAGAGAAGTACTTCCGAATTCTATACCTTTTGCAGAAGTTTCAGAAGTGTTTGTTATTGAACTGCCTCCCATTATCTGTGACTATGGAATGTGGTATTTCAAAGCGGCATATAAGGGACTTTCACGCAAAACCAGTTGTCTTTTGCTCTGTGTCCTTGGCCAGGGGTCCTATTTCTGCCCACTTTGTAAAATAATCGACGGCAACAATGGCAAAACAAACTCCGCCCTTTGCCGTCAGTAGTGGGCCGATCAGATCAATTCCCCATTTGGTGAAAGGCCACGGGCCCATCACCAACGTCAGGTCGGTAGATGGCCAGTCTAGTTTCCGTATGCCCCCTGCTGCACTTCTTCCAACGCACGTCGTGCTTCTTCTGGAGTCAAGCACTTCAGTAGTGGTGTCGAAAAGCCTCGCTTGTACAACTGTCCTTGTATTATAGTAAACCGAGCTGACCTGATTCTAGTCCTACGAGCCTCGATATGATGTGGCGGTAGGGTGCCCCCTTCGAGGTATTGGACTATGAGGGTCATCCAGTTTCTCGATGACGGTTCTATTGGACTAATCAATCCGTTCCGTGATGACGGCGAGCTTAACCAGGCTATAGGCACACATTTTAATGTGTGGGTTCCTTCGCTGGTCGCCAGTCTAGCCAGGGCTTCCGCTTAGGAGTTTTCACCACGTGATATTCGTGTTACCAAGGCCTGGTAAAATTTTGTCAGTTCATCAAGGGCCACATTGTGATACGGTACCAGTGAATCTTCCTTGACTTCAAAGACCCCCCGTGTTTGATTTACCACAAGATGAGAGTCACTCATGGCTTCAACAAAACTAACTCCCATAGCTCGGGCCATTTCTAGTCCTGCAATCAACGCCTCATATTCGGCCTCAAGGTTGGTGGAATGAAAGTCGAACTGTAAGGCCCGGCAATAATATTTAAGATAGGGGCTGATGAGGACAATTCCAGACTCAGCCCGGTTTTCTGTTGATGAGCCGTTTGCGTATAATCTCCAAGGGCGGTTGTCCGTACTCTCTTCTTGTATGGGGGTGTGAATTCGGCCACAAAGTCGGCTAAAGCTTGTCCTTTAATGGCTTGGTGAGGACAATAATGTATGTCATACAGTCCCAATTTGACCGCCCATTTCATCAGCCTGCCAGACAGCTCCGGCCTATGGAGTACTTGCTTTGGCGGACAGTTAGTCAATACTCTCACTGGGTGCTCTAAGAAATAAGGCCTGAGCTTTCTGGAGGCCATGATGAGCTAGAGAGCCAGCTTTTCCATGGGTGAGTATTGGAGTTCGGCATTATGGAGAGCTTGACTCACATAGTACACGGAGAATTATACGCCAGACTCCCACCTCATGAGGACAGCGCTTATTGTCGTTGGTGAGGTACAAGTACAAAGTCTCTTCGAGAAATGGCTTTGACAAGAGGGGTAGTGAGGACAAGTGTTTCTTTATTTCTTGAAACGTGTCCTCGCACTCGGTCGTCCACTCAAACTTGTTGGCCTTTTTGATAACCTCAAAGAAAGTCGGCATTTATCCGTGGCTTGCGATATAAATCGGTTTAGGGTAGCTAGCTTGCCGGTTAAACTTTGGACCTCCTTTATAGTAGTTGGGGATTTCATCTGTAGGAGAGCTTGTATTTTATCGGGGTTGGCCTCAATCCCCCGTTGGCTCACCATATACCCCAAAAATTTGCCAGAGAAAACACCAAAAGAGCACTTTTTTTGATTCAATTTCACCTTGCACGATCTGAGCACGTAAAACGCTTCTTCCAAGTGGGCGAGGTGGTCTGATGCTCTCTTACTCCTCACCAGCATGTCATCAAAATAAACTTCCATGGTTTTCCCAATCAGTTGATGGAACATCTTATTTACCAGATGTTGATATATGGCGCCGGCATTTTTCAACCCAAATGGCATCATTTTGCAGCAATACAATCCTCTATTTGTGAAAAAAATGTCAGTTCTTCTTCTTCGGGAGCCATGGGTATTTAATTGTACCCTAAGTATGCATCCATGAATGTCATTAGCCCGTGCCCAGTTGTAGCATCCACTATTTGATCGATGTGGGGCAGGGGGAAGCTATCCTTAGGGCATACCCTATTCAGGTCGATGAAGTCAATGCAAAGTCTCCAAGACCCGTTTGTATTAAGCACTAGTACTGGGTTTGCCACCCATTGGGGGTGCAATGCTTCCCTTATGAACCCGTTACTTAATAGCTTTGCGACCTCTCTTACCAAGGCCTCTGACATCTCAGGCCCCAACCTTCGATATCTTTGCACAACAGGCTTAGCACACGGGTTAACGTTAAGATAGTGGTATGAAGCAGCGGGGTCAATGCCTTCCATGTCCGAATGGATCCAGGTGAATACATCCAGATTAGCTTTCAAAAAGTTCAAGAATTCTCCCATCATTGGTTCTCTAAGGTCGCGACCAATCCAGATCTCCATCTCATGTCGATTCTCTATTAGGTTTTCCTCTTACTGCCGACGCGAGAGTCCTCGTCCAGTGGCTGTTGACAGTTAAACTGACTCGGGGTTAATGTGTTGACTTGTGCAGGTCGGATCCCGTGATCACACTTTCTAGCGATTCGCAGATCTCCGTTAATGGTTGCAGATCCAAATGGAGTCGGGAATTTAAGGCATGAGTGGTAGATCGAGACGGCGGCTTTGG
>CAVNYN010273207.1:0-23957 GCA_963692815.1 Nyctanthes arbor-tristis | reverse complement strand
TATAAAAATTCTTTCAATATTAATATATGGAACAACGAAGTGATACATATGCGTTTTACATCCACTATCAACAACATACCTGGTAAACTTCCCCATACCTAGAACTATAGATTACATGACATATGGCATCAATACCAAAAGGCAACCAGCCGATGGTTTCTACCCAAAAAAAAAAAAAAAAAAGAAGACGAAGACAATCTTCAATGAGTTAACAGAGCTCTGTTGATCCACAAAGAGCAACACGGTCTATCTTAAGACAACCAAGCTTAGATCAGGCATGGAGAACAGCAATCTTCTGGGACAACCCATCAACCTCTTCACCGTTCTCTCGAATTGGTTCTTCCTGTCAAAAACAAGTTGATATATTGAAACAGAGTTCTTTCCCCCTGAAGGATTATAGTACCATCTCGTCTTACTATTCAACCAAAAGAAAAAACAATGACCCCGGTTATCAACAGAATGAGTTGCCATATGAGTAGGAAGTGTTCAATCATAAATTGCAATTGAATGCCAAGTAAAAAAGTGAGAAAAAATGGCATTAGCAACAAAGTTACCTCTGTATTAGTAGTTCCTTTAACACCAATGCATTTAGATGCACTAATACTAGCACTCTTCAGCAAGCTACGAGTAGCAGAATACGTCCCATTTTGCGCATTCCCATCTTTTCCACTAGCTTGGTCAGGAGGACTTTGAAGGGTTGAAGCAACAGATGCTGAAGTTCGATTTTCAGAATTATTATCTTGACCAGTTGTATCCTTGACAATAGGGACTCTTTCTCTGAAGGTACATCACAAAGTAAAATATTAACATGGGGAAAATTCTATTTGTAAAAAACCTTTTACTGAAAAGGGTGATTTGACCATATTACCCCCGTGCATTGTGTGATTGGGAGAAAAGTAGTCTAGAGATAAGATAGTGAAATTACTCTGTTTTTAAAACACTTCGTAAAAGATTTTTCACAAATATATAAACTAGTATGGTTACCAAATAACGACAAAATTTTCAGGTTTGGAACTGTGTAAGACATCCAGATGGGAAGTTACATAAATGATAGATCTGATCTCAATAGTAGCTGTACATCATTTCTGTGTGTTCAAACGTGGATTTTGTTCACTTTTCATGGAGAGAGACACCTGTTTGGGCATGCATGTATGCGTGTTCATCATGCCCTATATACAAATTTTTCGTATACAACATATAACTGAAAAATAGCATTTCATATTTAATAAGAGATCGGAAGTTCACTGCATACAACCTTTGGAAAAAGAAAAAATTCCTAGCAACTTAATACCTCGGCAATGAAGCATGCTGCCTGTGGAGTGCAGTGCTTCTGTCCCCTTTACCATGGTGCTCCTCCAGGTGTGCAAACTGCCGCTTAAATCGATCAACGCCACTAAAAAACATATCAGCAAAACATTATGCTTATATGAAGTAGTAAAATATTTCTTGGTATATAAAATCGTGAAGTTTATGGGCATTCGTCACTAATGCCTAACCTTGGGTACATAAAACCACTAGTCTGATCTCCATCTCGAAGATACTCCTCAAGCATCTGAGGATGATACTCCAAAATCTGTTTGCTTAGGATGAAAGTGTTTCAAGTTAGTAAGAGAAACCAATTAGCGAACTGGAAAGAATGAAAAAGAAAGTAAAAAAGGTAACCACCGAAGCAAATGTATGCTGAAAGGCATACCTCTCGATAAATCAACTCTCTAACATCGTCCTTTGTTAATTTTTTCTTCTCAAATTCAAACTCAAGCTTCGATATGGGTTGACTGGTTGGCTCGCGCTCTGGGTTTGACAATCCCTGAAAGTATGGGTCTGCCAAGGCCTGCAGAAATAGTAGGCACCGCCTAATCAAATTCGAAAATGTTCTTCCCAATTGTAGTGAACTTAAATATAAAAGAACACTGGCTATTAGACATTACTTCTTCAGCAGTTGGTCTATCTTTAGGATCAAATCCGATCTAACGTTCCAGCAAGCGAAGTGCAGAAACATCAACGTGGGGGAATTTCTGTGTGAATGGAACAGGTTGTTTTTTCCGCATACTGCTGAGATATCTCCTCGCCTTTTCATTTCTAATCTGCAAATTTAATGATAAAAACACTTGTTATCAAGGAACATACCTCTTGAAGTGTTATTAACTCAAATAATGTAGCAACGTCCAAAAATAATATGAGAGTGAATGATGTAACTAACCTTTGCAATTGATTCGGGGGGAGGAGTACCAAGGAAATCCGTCATTAGATCTAATTGATGCACCACATTTTTACCAGGAAACAATGGTTTTCCAGTAAGCATCTCTGCAAATATGCACCCAATGCTCCAAATATCAATTGCAGGTGTATACTGCAAACAGCAAATGTACAAGCATTAATTAACACCAAGTCTAATAGGCTATCAACTGAAGACCTCACATTCCGTCAGAACTTGTTGCCACGCAGATCAAGGGAAAAGAAAGATTTTTTTAAGTAATCATATTCCAACTATTAATTTGCTAGGTTCTTGGATCTTGATACGGATTTGTTCTCTGATGCTCAAGGAAGCACTGTTATTTGTAATTTAGCTATCAAATTAGCTATTTTTTAGATTAAAGTAACCATCACAGATTTACAAAATCCAAAGGGTTGTTTGATCTCTAAACTAAGATTGAATAACAGATAAGTGGGCCCAACAAAGTATCAACTAACAAACCGGTAGGCAACAAATAAAAGACATTAGACGATACAAATAAAGCCCAAATCAACGTATTCGAGTTTATATTTCAAGAGAAGGGAAAAGAATCAGTAGAAATAACTGGAGAAATTCTTGGTTAGTGTTACTCAGAGAAGTCCACTTTTAGCAGTAAAAATATAGAATAAGCATGGCTTTTGCCAAAGGAAGGTGCGATTCGCTAACTGAAAGTTGAATGTAACAAAAAGAAATGTCAAGAAATCAGCAAAAGTATCAGCTTACTTTGGAGAAAAAGGAACCGCATAGCTCAGGGGCACGATACCATCGAGTTGCAACATAGTCCTTTAGTACATCAAGCAAATTAAAGCAAAATTAATCATTAGGAGAAAAAAGGAAGAGAAGAAAATGCAGAAGATTATAAAACTCAAAACTTACAGTCCAAAAAATTGCCGAAGGGGCGTCATTAAATGAAACACGTGCAAGACCAAAATCACAAATCTTCAACTTACAGTCAGCATTAGCAAGTATGTTTTTGGGCTTCAAATCTCGGTGAAATACATTACCTAAAATGAAGGGGAAATTTTCTTTTAGGAGGCATAGAAATATAAGAAGGACAGAGTGATAATTTTGTATTGTTGAACACAATGAACCTGCGTGAATATATTTCAATCCCCGCAGAAGCTGGTAGAGGAAAAATTGATAATGCTCAGGTGATAAATCGTCATTGGCCTTAATTACTTGATGAAGATCAGATTCCATCAATTCAAAAATGACATAGATATCTCTGAATTCCCTTCGAGAAGGAGGAAGCATAATGTGCTTTATTTCAACAATATCTGGGTGGCGAAGTAATCGAAGTAGCTTGATTTCTCTAAGAATTCGTGTGGCATCAGATACATGGTCGAATACATCATTGATCTTCTTAATTGCAACCCTCTCTCCAGTATGATTATCAACTGCAGAACCCACAACACCGTAGCTGCCTTTGCCTATGACTTCTTGAATCTGATATCTGTTTGCCTCCCCATACTCTGTGAAAAATTCCTTCTCCAATACACTCTGTAAAGTAACTACCTCATTAGGAACGATTGAAAATTGTCATTAACCATGCAATTACAAGAACTGAAAATGTAGAGGAATTTGCCTTTCAAGGTGAAAAGAGGATTCATTTTGTCTGTTTTGGGATTCTAATTCTTTTTCCTTTCTTATCGCCAAGAGATAAAAAGAAAAAGGCAGCATCTTTCTCACACTTTTACATCAATATATGAAAACAAATGAAAGCAAAATCTAATTGCATTGTCTTCAACGGACATTCTGGAAGCAGAATCTTAATATATGATGTTGACATTTTCTTGAACATAATATTGCAGTATCTCCATACAACAAAACTAATGATTTCAATATTTAAAGACTTATCAAGTAGATGCAGCAACTATAGTTCTACATTCAGTGGATTATTATAATCATTACGGAACATCTTTCCCTATATGTGTTCCCTGATAACAATTAAATAAGGTTAATCGAACCCTCTGTTTATCCGGATTGAATCATAAATCAAAATGAAAACAATCCGGAAAACACCATGAACTTCAAACATTTTGAATCATAATTTGAAGACTCAAAAGGAAAAAGCATGAAAACGCCTTAGGACACCTAAAAAATAGATTGAGATCTATATCAATGCCTGTCAAAAGGAAGAAAAACAATTATTAAATCAAGACAACTAGAGAAAAAGGAAGAAGAAGGGACCTTTTTGTGTGGATCCATGGAGGCAGAAGAAGTGGAAAAAGGAAAAATAATTCTGTTGGGAACTTCGATATGTTTGAGCCCAGAAAAATCAAAATCTTCAGTAATCACAAGACCCGCTTCTTTTTCTTGAAAACTTGTCAAAACTGCTTGTTGATCTTTCTCATTATGATCGGTAACTGAATTACTAGTAGCAAGTGTTGATGTACGACGTTGAAACAATCGACGAAATCCGTCCACAAAATTCCCACCCCCCATATAACTCATAACCAACCAGAGTACTTCTTTCCGTATTTTTCTGCTACACTGTTAATCACTCAATTGGATTCTTGATTCTCTTCCACTCACTCTCACCATTGCCCGCTTCTCCCTCTGATTTTTTCTCTTTCTCCGTGCCTGAAAATGCGAATGTTTTGGGTGTGCTATGCAGCAGGCGCTTCGGGTCTTGTGGCTCTTTGTGGCTGCCTATTATTATTATTATTATTATTATTATTATTATTATTATTATTATTATTATTATTATTATATACTTCAGACAAAGACGTGTATCGGCTTTTCCTGAATTGTTTATTTACAACGGGGACGTCATGAGTAGAAACAACTCACGATAATTCATTACAGTCTGGATCTTTTTCCACATTTCCAGTAATTACATGTGAAGAATTATTAAATTATTAGAGTTTATTAGTCAAAACAGACACGGATTAAGGTCTAACGAGTGGGAACTGTCTATTAACTATGGAAGTGCTTCATAATTCATATAATTGCTGTAATAAAAGCTGTATCGACATGAATTTGTTGGACTTGTCTTCTCTTGTCAAAATTGTACACTCCTTTGTTTTTTTCTTTTTTAATTGATGAAGTGATTTTTAAATCCTTACCAAACATTGTGGATATGTAAATTAGAAGGAATATTATTTATCCATATTGAATTTAGAACGGCAGATAGTTAGGTCATTGGAGTGCAAGAAAAGAATGTAAACAATTTTATAAGCCAATATCTAATACTAATACAAGAAAGTAACATTAAATCGCATGTGCTGATTGTTGAACTTCGCATGCCATAACAAACTTTTATATAAGCGTCTTAGCTATTGCAGTTAAGAGTTATGAACATAGGTCCAAACTTATTATAAGGAAAAGTTATGTTCCTTTTAGATGTGTCCATCGAATGGTTTTAGTAAGGGCTAATCTCACATTTCATCCCCAACATTTACATTTAGTATTGCTTGGGTCTTTAACTTTTTTTGACCTGGTAAGTCCTCAACTTTTCATTAATTCACATGTTTAGTCATTTTTACAGTTTTCATCAATTTTTCTGTTAACTCTCCGACTAAATTACTATTATATCCCTTATTTTTAAAATTGGAAAACAAAAAAAAAATCAAAAATAAAAAAATATAGAAATTAAAAAAAAAAACTACCAAAAAAGGCAGTAATGTGACTGTCATTTCTAGTAGTTGCTGACATTTTCGGCAACATGAGGGGATTCACCCCCCCCCCCCAATTTTGGCCACAAAAAATGCCACAATTTTGGAGGCAAATTGGCTACCAGAAGACCCTCCCCCCTTTTTTTTTGCCATAAATGACAACAAAATTGGTTGCCATTTCCCGTAGCATGGGGGGATTCACCCCCTCCCCCTGTATGTTGTCGTCAGAAATGCAGCATTTTTGGCGGCAAAATTACTACCAGAAATGGTAGCAAAAATGGGGGAGTCAAAATGGGCAAAATGGCCGGAGACCCAACCCACCCCAACCCAATCCAACCCAAAAAGAACTTGTGCTGCCACAAATGCTGCATTTCTAGTGACAAATGGGTGAATTCCCCTATGCTTTTGAAAATGGCAGTCACCTTGTTGCTTTACTGAAAATGGCAACAAGGTAGCTACCATTCCCGGCATTTTTTCCCTCTTTTTTTTTCTATATTTTTGATTTTTTAAATTTAAAAATAAGAGATATAAATGGTAATTTAGTTGGGGAGTTAGAGGGAAAAATTGACGGAAACTTTCCCAAAGGGCCAAACGTGCGAAATAATGAAAGGCTAGAGACCTAACAAGTCGAAAAAAATGTTGGAAACCCAGACGATAGCAACTGCAAAGATTAGAGACAAAATGGGAAATTAACGCTTGAACTTTTTACATTTTTTCATTTTATGATACGAATGAATTATGATGATCCATTTACTTACCTTATGTTGAAGAAGCATTTATTTAAAACTTATTCACCAGCATCCATAAATGAATTTTTCAATTTTTTGCATATATTTTATTGTTTAATGTTTATTTATTTAGTAATTAGTTGGATAATTATTTGTTCACAATTGTTTTTTTTTTTTTGACGAAAATATTTGTCCATTATTATAGGGTAGAAAATTGAATTACTTCCCCCTTTTTGACAAATCAAATTTGAATAATTTTTTTTTTTTTTTTGGCAAACAATCAAATTTGAATGATCGATACGTAGAAGTATATTCAACATTATTATTATGCTAAAAATGGAAGTGTATTCAACACTTTTTTCTTTCTTCTTTTCCTTTTCTTTTTTGATTTTTAGTGTTAAAGTTGACCAAGCACCGCGTAGTGACATTGACATAGTATACATGCTGTCCTTATTTTTGCATGTATTTTACAATTTGGTCTCTAACTTTTAGTTTCTGACAATTTGAGCCTCTAGGTAACAAAATGGTAGCACTGGACATCCTTTTGGAGGAACCCGTTAATTTGACATAGGGTTTGGTTTATAATTTTTTTATTTTATTATTTTTTGAAAGAATTTTATTATTATTTTATGGATTTACTAATCATTTTTGATTCATTAGGGTGTACTCAATATGGAATCTGATGGAATTATTGAGCTGTATGGATTCTTTTGGAATTTATGGATTTTAATAGAATTTCACATAATCTATAAGATTCTCTAGAATTTTATACCAGGGATTTCTGTAGATTTTTAATGGAATTTGTAGGATTTAAAAGATATGTCCCAGTAAAATTTGATCAATAGAATTTCATATCATTTTGAATATTCTCTCGATAGATTTCTTTTATTACAAAATTCATGATATAAATAAATTTTAGTATACAATAAAATAATAAAAATACGAACTAATAGGAAAAAATACATAATCCAATTTTACCTTTTGTTCAGGTAACATTTTTTCTTTTGTTTTTGTTTTTCGTTTTTTTTTGTTTTTGTTTTTGAAGAGTTCATGTAACTAATTTTAAAAGCACTTAAAAAATTATTACTTGTATTATGTTATTATCTCTGAATTTTTTTTGCAGGATTGTATCTGAATTTAAATGTTTAGCAATATTTTTGTTTTAACATATTATATTTTTACTCAAGTTGGATGTGAATTTGAAAAAATAGATATATAACTTTCTACTCAATGATTAAAAAATAAGAAAAAATAAAAATATTCAAACTATGTCATTAAAAAATAAACATTTTAACATTGTCTTTCTTTAATAAAATAAAAGATCAATAGTTTTTAAAACTAAAATGGACAAAGATAATAAAATCTTATTATATTTTCTACACGAATATGTTATAAAATTGTACTGTAACTTGTTAATACTGTCATTTTTTAACATTTATTTACTTCGCACAAGTTAAATATATAGTGATTGTAAAAAAATCATGTGACGAAGAAAAAAACAAATTTTTGCTCATTTGGATTTTAATTACTAAAAATTATGAAATTATTTTGAATTTTAATATATCATATTATAATAATCTCTCACCTCATTCACTAACAATTTTTTCGTATAGATTGATTATAATTTAATTTTGTTAAAAATTAGAACGAAGGAAAAATAAGCGTTATTGCGGAAATATATTATTTTGGATACTGACAATTTATTTTTCATAAATTCGTAAATATGAATAATTGTTTAAAAATTAGAATAATAAGAAAAAATGAGTTTTGATAATTTATAATTATAAATTTTTATTAATTATCTGGGTTAAAATTTTTTTTGAAATTTATGAGAATTTGAGTGTAGGTTGCCAGATTTTAGTAGAATTATGTAAATATATTTTTAAGCTTTGAATCCATATAATTCCATAAAAATCCACTATTTAATGAAATTAACGGGAATTTGCAAGAAATTGAAGACACTAGAATTCTATAGAATCCATAGAATGTCAAATTAAAGACATCTAATTTTTGTAAAATCTACAGAATTTTAAATTGAGAACACCTGAAATTGTATGAATTTTTAAAATCTATCCAATTTCATGTTGGGGACACCCCCTAAGTCAAGAGCAAAACGATATTTTTATTCAAAATTTGATTTTCTAATAGTTGAACTAATTATTATATTTCCACTAAAAAGACTCTTCCAGTGCTAACATAGTTTTATAAGAACTTTTTGATACGGAAAAGAAGGGGAAAGTCATCACAATCTAATTACAGTATCTTAGACATCATCAACGTACACGTTTGAAATAAAAATTAAAAATTCAGAACTCTGTTTAGAATTTATATATTCTACTCAAAATAAAGGTGTCCTTTTTCATCTCAATTTTGAAATGAAAAATGCTACAAGTTTGACTAGTTATTATATACATGAAACACGTGTCATTAATTAAAGACTTATTTGGTACTCGTTATTTTTTTCATTTATAAATTTACATATTATGATTTGATTGTTGATTTGATAACTACTCAATAATCACAACTCATTCTAAATTTCAATTAAATCTCCATCATTCATTTTCAGTCATTATAAATTCCCTTTATAAATTACAAAACAATAAATAGAACCAAACAAGCTCTAATATAAAAAATTCAAAAATTATTGTCATGTACTTAGAGGGTTTGTTTGATTCTCTTTATCAACACCTACTACTGAGTTGATTATGATTTGACATCTACTCATTTATGATTATAAATTTCAAATTTCTATTAAATCTAAATAACTTATTTCACCTCATTATAAATCAATATCAATAATGGTAATCAAACCGGGGTTGGGATTCAAATTCAAATCGTTCAAGTCGAAAGGGAGACTTTTTTATATTATTAGAGAATAAATATCAAATATTATATTATATTAGGTGAACGCGCAAATTGGGCATCAATATCAAATACTCAAGAACCTTCCGGACACGACCACCGGCAACAAATAGGTAATGCACTGTGATTTGTCTGGATTGCTTTTAGAGTTCACTAACCGAATTATAGAGTTGAGGAAGATCGTAATCTGTTGGAGTTTTTATAAAACTTTGTCATATTAATTGATATGAATCTCGATACACATTTCTTCATATACAGGAAAAAATAGATAGGGAATTAGTTTAATATGAACAACAAGTACTCGTTTGTTTGGTAGCTGATACTTCGTCAAGGAAAATGATCTCCTTTTTCGCTTCAAGTACTGTTGGATTAGTTGCTTCTTTGATCCTAGTCTGTAGGCTCTTCTTCTGACTTGTAATGTCAAATATTCTACCAACCATTTGAAGAAATGCCTCTTCCACATTGACATTCTCTCTAGCAGATGTTTCCATAAAGAACAGATTTTCCTGCTGAGCTAAGCTTTGCCCTTCTTCTGCATCAACCTCTCTAGAGTGGGTCAGATCAGATTTGTTCCCCAAAAGGATAATTACCATGTCAGGGCTACCAAATTCCGTTAGCTCGTGCAACCATTTCTTCAAGCTCTGGAAAGTTGCCCTTCTTGTTATATCGTAAACTAGTAAGGCACCTAACGCTCCGCGGTAGTAGGAACTTGTAATGGCTCTAAATCTGTAACAGAATTTGGTTTTGCATTAGTCATTGCTGTGTTCTTACATTCCTTTCTGAACAACAACTAGCAAAATTTCCTGCACTTGAGATTTGGTTGCGATTGACCCATGATCCATTTTCCAACAGATACAGGAAAGACCTGTTTCTAACAAACACTGTAAATTTGAACTTAAAAAATTTGGTTTTGGGGATCATTGCGTACATCATGAAATGGTCCTTTAGAATTCCCTATATCCCTATACTGATGAACTGCTTAGGATATGTGCAGTATCTATTATGTAAGATTAATTCTTTCACTTATTCAATTATATTTGATTAAGCAATCCAGCTCAAGTTGATAGTGATAAGCAAAAAATCTTTTAGGGCCTCTGTTGATTACAGGTTTGTCATGTCGAAAGGAAGTTGTCGTTCAGTAACAGTAACATTAACTTTTTATGCTTGTGTGATCTAAGTTATGTGGAAACTCTCACTGTATAGCTACAACATTGAACAGGGCAGAAAAACAGGAAATTCATGGCTGTCTCCAAAAGAGCGGTTTCTGTGTTGTTACATCGTCATAGGATCATAAAAATATGTGAAGTGAAGAATGGAAGAGGAAGAGATAACCTTTCTTGGCCAGCAGTCTCCCAAACCTGAGCCTTGATGAGTTTATCCCCCATCTGAATACTCCGGTAAGCGAATTTGACTCCAATGGTTGGCTTGGAGTCTAAAAGAAATTCATTTCTAGCAAACCTCGAGAGAAGATTGGACTTCCCAACTGCTGAATCCCCAAGAAGAACAGCCTTGAACAGGTAATCACACTCTTCTTCAAATGAATTTGCCATATGCACAAGTTGAATTTCAAAGTCACAAGGAACAATATGAATACCATAGGCATGGCTTCAACTTGATGTCATAATCAGCTATATAAATGATAAAACCAGTTTCATGAGAACTCTTCTGGGGTTGGATATCAAAGTTAATGCGTAGTGCCATGTGAATGGATTGATAAAGACATATGGTAGTTACTAATTAATTGAAGGAAAAATTGCAACACAGGTTCCCAATCTATGCTCTAGTTGGAAGTTGGTCTCCAATCTTCAAAATATAGCAACTCTGTCCTCAACGTTTCATTGTGGGTGTGCATTTAGTTTCCATTGATTGGAACTGTTAATTTGTGAAAATCAGTTGACGGGGTGTGGATATACTGGGAAAAAGCATTGCAAGACTAGGAAGCCAAACTTTTAAGCTGTACAGCATTAGTGCCATAATTTGGCGTTTTAATTCTAATCAGTCGACTTTCGTCTATCGGAACTTTTCGAGTTAAGCCAGGAATGGAATGGGACCGGCTTTTTAATTTGTGAAACAGGTTAAACTTGCTTCTGAAGCAATAAGTTGAGGACCAATCTTGCATTGTCCCTCACAAATAGTTATATCTAAAACAAATACGGAAGGCCCACTTTGGTTTCTGGATATCCCCATTTTTTGTTAATTTGGTTGAGCATATCACAAGTTTCTTGAACGCCCAATCAAATGTCTCCAAGTGCCCACTTACCATTTGGATAATCAAGATTAGAAACTTTGGGTGTTGCCATTAATGATAGTTAATTACCATTATAAATTGGAAATGCTTAACTCTGTGGTGACCTGGCAGATCATGTCAATTATTAGTAGTGAGTGTAGCTTAGGATTAGAGAAAACTAATGGATAATTAATTAATTAATTGGTCCTTACTCTGGAAAATTAGTATCAAATTCTGACCCGTTTGGTGGTTCAATGGGCCTATGACACTGAGTCACACGTGTTTGTTAGGCGAGCTCAAAAGTCAAAACGATTTTCTCAATTCATTTTATCATGGGATGTTCTCCAAACACTTTGCAACATAAAAATTGTCCAATTATGGAGTTCGAGTTGGCCCAATGAGGTGATTGGAGTGTGCACTGTCCACTGTTAAAAAAAAAAAAAAAAAGAAGAGGGAGAAAGAGGGGGAGGTAGGGGCAGTTCGGCTATGGAGACCTGCCCTAGTTTCTTACGGAGTTCGGTCTCCAATCACAGACTGACACCTCACCTGATATACACCTTATGACATCATCTCATTAGAAATCGGGCTCCGTAAAGAATCCGGCCCTAGTTCTTTAGAAATTTTCTTTGGAAATCCCCTCAACATCGCTTCCCACTTTCTTCTTCCTCGTGATGTTGCATTTTACAAGAACTCTAGATACAGAAAATTTGATTTTTTCCTCTTTTTTTTTTTTTTAATAAAAGAGTACAGCAATACAAAAGGCATATGTAGAAACGTATGAACAGAATTCGTTTTTCACCATTTAAATTAGAATTTTAAGCTGAACGAAAAAATGGACTCCCATTCTGTTAGTACAAAAAATTGTTAAGTTAGCATTCCTAATTTTTCATTAAGTGTCAAAAATTATTTATTCATTATCTGCATGAAGAGTGTTGAGTTAATATTTTCGAGCATGCAAATTTTATTCTTGGTCGAAAAGAAAGTAAATTTCATGTGGTTATTTTCTTAGGAGCTAAGATATATATAAAGTTCTTAAGCTAGTGCATAGGAATGTTACTTAACATAGTTGTTTAAGGCTAAGACTTTTATGTTAAGATTATTCTGCATGCAAAAAAAGATATGGTAATATTGACATATACTAATAACTTTCCTTTTCTTGCTAAATTTAACTTCTATGTAATAGTTTCCTTTTTTTTTTTTTTTTGAAATTTTATCAGAAACAAAAACTTTGAATTATAACTTAAGCATTCACAAGTCAGTAACTCACTACTCATTTTTTTTTTTTTGTTTGCAATATCATTTTTTTTAAAAAAAAAAATTTGATACATTTACAAAAAATGATACCCACAGAGGGGGTACCTCCCCACCAACGAGCAGTCAACAGGAAAAACAAAAGGAAAAAATAAAAAGAAACAGAGCAAACAAACAAAAGACAAGGACCAACAATCAAACTGAAAATGGAAAAGGGATAGGCGATGCAGAAACTGAACCTTAGAGCATCAGACTTGGAACCCAACTCACCAGTCCAGGAAGAAACTCCATCAAGAAGACCCGATGTGATCCAATCCTCGCTGTTGCAGATTCATCTGAGATCGCCTCCACCGCCAATCAACTCTACACTGCTGTAAACTCCGCCAACAATCAAGCTGAGCCGAAATCATCAACTGCACCTATCTATAGGTAAGTTCCATTATGTATCAATAGCCAAGAAAATGGTGACTCTGTGATAGGTGAAATTCAAACACAATCTGAGGAATAGATAGAAGGTGGATAGATTTTGCTGTATTTTCAATTTGAGGAATTGATAGATGGTGGATATATTTTGCTGTATTTTTCTTCTTCTTTTTTTGGTACTGAATTTTCTTTGATTTTGCTTTAGATTGAAAATGCTTTGGTTTTGCTTTGCTAATTTGAAATCCCTGCTTCCCTTCCAAAAATCCTTCAATTCCAATTGAAAGGCATGCACCAAATCAGCTGCAGTGAAATTTCATTGCGTCGCTATCGTGGCAATTTTCTGAGATACATGTGTCCCAATAGTAGTAGTCATTTGAAGGCTTGATGACTGAAGTTAGGGCCTCTTGATATAGTTTCTTTACCGAACAGAGAGTGTTTTCCGCACTTGATACTGCAAAACAGAAAGGTTAAAAAGAGATGGTGCCTCTCAACAAAGTAGAAATAAAAAATACCAGGGGAAATGGGATAGATAGATAACATATTGCAATCCCATTGCCAAGCAGCCATGGGTAACTCTAGCCAGGGTTGATGTCCGCTGCCGTTTACTGGTACGCTCTGTTTATCAAAAATAAGATTCTTTCATCTGTATGGATAGAGGGTCAGAAACTGAGATAGGGGAAGGCTATATTCTATAGAGCTAGAGGGTAAAGGGGGGGTTATAGTGGTTTAGGTCTTCTTTATCTCTTCCATGTCTTCCAGGTACATAGAGGGCTTCGAATTATTGGGCTTTGCTTTCGTTGTTTGATGATTCTCCATTGTAATTTTTGGTGATTCCTTCCCTGCCACGTGAAAAAAAGGGAGGAAAGAAGGTGGAAATATATAGAGAGGAGAAAGCTTGTGATATAAAAAGACAGCGTTTTTGATTCCAAAGATATTAGGCTAACAACTAGTAGTATATTTTTCAAATTATTATTATTATTGCTTTCATTGGGAAAAAGGATAGGGAATATATTGCTTTTATTTCGTATAAGCAATAAAACGATTGAATGGATGCTATTGTGTTTGAATGGTAGAAAGTCTCTGCAAAAATTTTCAAACGAATAGTCTAAAAAGTGTTGCACCCTGATCCTCATTTTAAAACATATTATTATATTATTTATTTATGTTATGTCGTGTTTCATTTTATTGCACTTAGGTCTTTGTTGAAATGTCTTGGATGCAAGGTCGGCCATGAGAATTTAAGTGTTTTGTGCGATAATAATAATAATAATAATAATAATAATACAAAAATGATGCTCCATTTTCTTATTAACTTGTACTTGTCGGACTTAGCTTCTTTTTTTTTTTTTTTTTTTTTGGCCTTTGATTATTAACGGCAAATTTAAGTTTCAAAGGTATTTGATGATTAACGGCAAATTTAAGTTTCAAAGGTAACCCTTGTCTATTTTTTAAATAATAAAATACATTCTAATTTTTAATCCAATAACTTTCATTAAACATTTTTAAAAAATTAGTGTTCCAATAATGCCTTTTTTTAAACAAATTACATTCTAAAGATTTTCAAAAATATTAGGAAAAAAATATTTCCACTACACTTTTTACTAAATGCATCACATTTTATTTGTATTGAAGATCTTTAACTTTATTATTTATGTTATTATGCCCCTTAATATCTTTTGTTTTATTATTTCACGTCATAAATAATTAACTAGATCTTCTTGTGTTTTTAATGATAACTGTCAATCAAAAAATTTTGATAATATATATTTCAAAATCATGAGAACAAATTGTTTTACCTTTTTTATTTTTCACTATTTTACTTATTTAAAATATTTAGTGTTTCTTTTAACGGAATTTTTACAAGATAAAAGTCATTTTAAACAAGATGTAATAGATATTAAAGAATTATATATAAAACTATGACATAAAAATATTAAGGACCTAAATATGAAAATTTGTGAAGTTAAAGGATGTTAGATGTAATTGATGTGTAGTGAAGTTAGTAAAATTTGTGGTGTGAATATAAGCACTCAAATTTTTAATGTCACACATGTAACCAAAAAAAAAAAAAGAGGTGCCCATGCTTGGACGGTAAATTAAATGAAAAATGGAGGAGATAAAAGGAAAAAGAAAAGCGGAAATCGTATATATGATTGTTTAATAGTGATTGCCGAAGGAAACTACTAGGAGTCTAGGAGATGGCTCGTCGGGACATGTTCTCCGGCCTTAGCTTCATTTCATTCATAAGGACAACACACGCGAGGTCGGAATATTATGCGGGCGGGGCTATCGGAAGAACGCTCTATGCATCTGTCTTTTTATAATGCGTGAAGATTTTTTACGAGCTTTCCGGCCCACTTCATCCACTGATTTTTTATGCTTGGACTCTGCTGATTCCTTCTGGCCAAGTACTCAATTATCACATCCACACATTTTCACTAAAAAAAAAAACCGTGAATGATTTCTCTTTGATGTGCCTGATTTTTTGAATGGACAAAGAACGCTTCTCCTATGAGTATGACCTGTTTTTTCTTTTAACTGTTTTGACAGAATTTCAAAAAGTATAAGCAAAACTCGTCAAAGAAGACAATAATAGTGAATATGGGTGACGATTATTATTTTAAGTAGGAGCCGAGAAGATGTTAGAAGGGTTAGTTGAAATTTGACTATCTATAATCAAAACACAAAATATGAGCTTGTTTGATTCCTTTTATTCTCTCAATTTATAAATTTACCTATCACTAATTTGATATTTGATTTGATAACTGTTCAATTAGATCGGAAGAGCACACGTTTTTATATTTTTAATATACATATTACCTCTCTTCTATACATTTCTATAGAAAATTTAAAAACAATGGAGAATATATTTATCGTCCCATAGGCTATATAGTCAGCATTACCCATATGCAATCAATCAATGGAAACTAGACAGGAAATGGGTCACTTACACTGCCTTGTATAGCCCAGGCCCAATACCCAAAGTCAGGTATTGTGGCTCAGAATGCTTGGAGGAGTTTGCAGATTTGTTTAGTTGTTGTATAATTAATGTTATTTTTTAACTGACTAATGCTATTTTAGTATTATTAGTAGTGTTCAATACTATATTATCAAATGATAAGTTAAATTAAACGAGTCATTTACTCATATATTTTAGTTTTTATTTTCCATTAATGTCACATTTGTTACCACCACTGACGTAGTTAGAGGGGCCATGGTGGGCCTCCCCCTAAATTGGAAAAAAAAAATTTTAGCTTGTAAAAAAAAATTATATAAATAAAAGGTAATTTAACCGTGTGTAATATGCGGCTCACCCTTCCGACTCAATCCTCCAATAACTCCTGGTTCTGTCATTGGTCACCACTTACCACCTAAGTTAGTGCTAAGTATTCTTTTAAACTCAAACGGCAAAAATAACAAGATGCATTCATTGATGAGCAAAGATATGAAACTTTTAGCACCAATTGAACATTAATCTCGATCTAGTACGATATAGTATGACATTATACATACTATATCTGCACATGGTGTTCATTGACATACACTGTATAGGAATGTAGAGTGCATTGATGCACTCCACATGACCTTATAGTGTTATACATATAATGTTAAATTAATATATAGTGATATACATATAGTGTCAGATTAATTTTAAACTGAATATAACGCAATAAATGAAAACTATTAACTTGGAGTTTATCGTACTGTATCGACTTCTTCTGGGGTTTACAAAATCTTTTGTCAATTACCTTCCGGTGTCACCTGCAATTTGTGGTAAGAAAAAGAAATTAAATAAAAGTATTTATTTCCAAATGTTACTCAATTATTGCATGAAGAAGAGGGCCTACAAAAATATTCAGCATGATTCTTGTGGCCTACTTTAACCATATACTATTGCATCGCATTTCTCTCACCTTTACACTGCTTGGAAGGGCCAATTCTCCGATTCTCATTGCCAAATGGTGATTGTTAAAATGTGGTACCATTTTCCTATTGGCCTCCCCATAGATTTAAATAATCTTTAATTATAATGCTCAATGTCTTAGAGCATGGTCTTTGAAGAGAGAGAAAGACACGAAAAAAATAAATCGTGGCCCATTTTTTTAATTTTCTTTTTCTTTTAATCACTTTTCTCTCATTTACACCACTTTTTCCTCACTTTTTCTCCCTCGTGTGCCTTGTAAGGTCCGAATTTAGACCTTAATCAAAGACTTCTCCACTACTATTTTATCATTCTTTTTGAATTTCTATCTATTTCTCTCTTCTTTTTCACTTTTCTCTCTCCTTTTTCCTACACCTCTTTCCACCAACATTTAATTAAAATAATCATTTTCTCTCTATATGTCTCCTCTACACCACCTAAATTTTTGACTACCCATGGAAATGCTTTTATAGAATTTTATCTATTTGTAGATATTCTTTTAAGTTATTTTCATTATTCGAATATTTGACAACGAGTGAATTGTTTTCTATTTGTTTATGACTACAAACTAGTGTCATGTAGAGTTCAATGGAAAATTTCTATTTTTGTATCAAATTGATATATCTTGTGCCCTATATATCCATTGGACATCGAGTGTAATTTTTAATGGATGGATAGGTACATTTTTCACAAATGTTGCTATTGCTCTTAAAATATTTCTTGGAGCTATTACTCAAATGTATTTGCACATGAATGTCATCTAGATGCTTTCACAGGGAAAAAAAATGTCATCTAGATACTTTAACTATTGATATTCTTCGCATCAAATTGGCGTGCAAGTGCAGTGAAACAAAAGCAATGAAAAAGAAATTGATACATGAAAAAAAAAAAAAAAACATAAGAGAACAACATGAATTTTGATCTCAAATCAAAATATTTAGTAGTAATGAGTATGGATACTTTAGTGTATAAGATTTTTTCTTTTCTTTTCTTTTTTTCTTTTCTTGTTGGGGGCCGGGGGGGTGCAAAATTTAAGAATAGAAGAAGAATAAAAAATAGAAAGAAAAGAAATTAAACCTACAAGGCTACAACTAGAGTCTAGAGCGAACCAAGACATGCAGTTGGAAATATATTTATAGATATTAATTTTTTGTCCCTATTTATTTATTGGGTTTATGATTGGAGGACAAAGTTGCACTATGTGCAAATTACAAAATACTAGAACCAAACAGAAATTAATTAAAAAGAGAAGGATGAGAATATAATAATAATATATAAAAATGGACTGTCCTAGACTCCTAGGAATCATGTGAGTCGAGTATATATTTATTTCATCAATTATTATTCATTTTTCTGTATATTCTGTGCTATGATTGAAGAAAAAAAAGTTAATTGTTAAATAAAACGACTTGCTCTCCGTCTAAAAACTTCACTTTCAACATGGCCATATTTCTTTACAATTATTAGAATTTGCTGTTTTAGGTTACATGAATAACAAAGAACAACAAATTAGTAAGGAAAGTGGTAACCTCTTCATAGTCAAACCGTGTATCAAATCTAGACATAACTCAAATGGAGGGAGCTAAGTAACAATACCTGGATAATTTGTAAAATTTTTAGTACAGAACTGGTGGGCCGATCAATTGGACGGGAATTTACAAATTCGGGTGCAATGTGTCATTTGCGCAAAAGAAAAGGACAAAACATAAAATGTGGCATTTGTAACGTGCAAATTCATAGGATTCAGTCTACCTAAAATTGATCACCCGTAAGTCATAAATGGCGGAATAATCCCGATAGACACACACATGATAGGTAATAATTAGACAATTTACATGTGAATTGTCCAATGTGAGTCGTTCCACATATAATGTGTCTAGCGGGATAAATCAAGCCAAAATTTTAGTGGGTGATCATAACGGTTAATCTACCATTACATTAAGGTATTTGAACACACATGTGAGTCTTTGATTAGTTGAATTATTTTCAATACTTTTGAACTATTAGAATGTTTTTGGTAACTCATGATGCTACCCACCACCTCGAATGCACCCATTTTATGTAGTAAAAATGAGCAACAACTCCTCATGCCTCAACACATTTTTACGTTACAACCCACGAATGAGTAGTTACTGTGTAAATAGAAGACGTGAGTTTATGTCATGTGATCAAACAAGTGATAGAAGATGAGCCACCTATGACTGGACACCCGGTGTCTCGGAGATGTTTATCGTCGGTCCGTGACAATGGAATTGCAAACCACAATGGAACCATAGCGAATTTAGGGAAGGAATTGCATTATTGGATTGAGGTAGAGGGACCCACAGCCCGTCTCTCTCCTCTCCCCATCCGCGTAATGTAGTAAGTACTCTCTCATCTTCGTACTACTGCAAAATGCCATAATCGGCGGTAGTAGATGACTCATCTTGATTGATTTCATGAGTCTCTGATATTTTTTCATTGCCCCTTCATTCTTTTTCTATAAATACCTTACATTTCTTCTATAAAGCTCCTCAATGCAGCAAAGGGGAAAGCACGTAATCGAAGGTCGAGGACGTTTTCAAGATCCCGCATTGCCATCGAGGGTTTTTAATTTTATAAATAATGGCTGCAATTCAGGGTCTGGTTTGTTTTCTCCGCTTTGTTTTTATTTTATTTTATTTTTCCTTCATGTACGTCATTTTTTATTGCATGTCATGACTCATCATGATAATAAAAGATGATATGTTTTCAATTTGCAGGGGAAGAACGTGAGATTCAAAAGACTTACTGGATGGAGCATTCGGCGGACCTTTCTTTGGAGGCTATGATGCTCGACTCCAATGCCTCTGATCTTGACAAAGAAGAGAGACCTGAGGTATGATTCTTTTAACCGTAGCAGCGTTTTTTAGAACCCCCACCCCCCCAAAAAAAAAAAAAAAACAACCAAAACCATAATCATGTTTGGTGTTTGTAGTTTGAAATTTTTCTGCTTTTTAATAATCTTTGGTCTCCCCATTTTCAGTTGTTTCGTGATTATTTTCATCCAGTTCCTGCTTAAAGATATGTTACTATTATCACTCCGTTGGTTTGCATTAGGACCAACATTTTTTCTGATCGTGATATGGCTTCACACAAACAAGTTTAATTACTGTTTACACAGCGATTAGTTCTTGGTGGTTTCCTATTTTGGGTCTATTTCAGTGAATATCCTGAATTTCAGCAAATAGTTTACTTTAATATAGCTGCTGGCAGTCGTCTGTACTTAATTGGGTCCATTTCTGTTAATTGTTCTCTAATCTGATTAGGCAATTACCAACACGTCAATTCCATATATGGGGTATCCGCTTATGAAGTGGATTGATTTTCAATGATTATTCCCCCCATAAGGAACTGTTCATGAATTTTTTTCAGAGAGCAACTACAGAAATAAGTAAAAGAGTTAATTCTCGAGCATCTGAATCTTTTTAAGGCCACTAATTGTAATTGGACAATTTTTCTTTGGGCGACGATGGTAGATCAACTTGTTATCATGTTATGCAAAGTGGGTGTTAAGGAGATCTATTACATGCTTTCACTTCATTCCGTAATTATTTTCATTCACCTTGTTAAATTTTTGCCTTTATTTTTTCTGTCATTTTTGCTAGTTTATCATCAAGAAATTCGATTCGGTTAACTTCTTATCTTGATTGTTGATCAGCATATGAGGCAAAATTTTTGCCGACTAGTGTTTTTTGAATAAAATGACTTTATCCTATGCTTATTTTGACACTGAAAGTTACTTTCAACTCTAATCCACCAGGTACTCTCTCTGCTCCCACCGTATGAAGGCAAATCAGTTCTGGAATTGGGAGCTGGCATTGGCCGTTTCACAGGTGAATTAGCTCAAAATGCTGGTCAACTTTTAGCTCTGGACTTTATTGATAGTGTAATAAAGAAGGTTTGTGGTCTCTCCCACTTATGAGATTGCATCTGTTAGTTCTTCTACCGAATGGAAGATAAATGCTCTCTGATTTGCAGAATCAAAGTATCAATGGACATCATAAAAATGTTAAGTTTATCTGTGCTGACGTGACCTCACCGGACTTGAATTTTTCAGAAGAATCAGTGGACTTGATATTTTCAAACTGGCTACTGATGTATCTCTCTGACTTTGAGGTCAACTTTCCTTCCTTTGTATCTGATTCCTGCACATGTTGCATGTGATTAGATTGCTCAAGTCATAGTTATTAACAAAATTAGACTTTGTGATTTTGATCATAAATGCAAATCAGCAAGATAACGATGTTAAGATACATATGCAATCATCTTAAAAGCGAATAAAGATAAGAAATGAGAAAATATGCTAATAATTAGTAGTACTTGATGAAGGACAAGAAAGATGAAGGACAGTTAGGCTGTTGAACATGTTTTCTACGAGCCCAGAATGTTCTCTCTCACAAGAGTGAGGAAAATTCAGCAGAACACATCACAAGAGTGTGAGAATAATGATATGTGGCTGCTCAGAATTTTGTTGCTTTGAAGACACAAGGTCTAAAAAATGAGAAATTCTAGAGGGACATGAAAAGAGGACATTCTTAGGTGACATTCTTTTGTGGCACACTTCTATTGGATAATGAAAAAGTAGCCATGTAATCATCACCTAATGAATGTGTGCCACATGAGAATGTCACCTAATAATGTCTCATTTTGATGTCCCCCTAGAATTGCTCGTCTAAAAATGGACTAAGTGAGTAGCAAAAAATTATTCATGTAACTGAACCCAAATCCATCAGGATTGATGCTTAATTTCTTCTTCAATGCTGCTTCTGAATGTTCAAATGTATTAGAGGCCATTACTGTTGCTTGCAGGTTGAAAGTCTTGCTGAGAGAATGATCAAATGGTTAAAAGTTGGTGGCTATATATTTTTTAGGGAATCATGTTTCCATCAATCTGGTGACCACAAGCGAAAGAAAAATCCTACTCATTACCGTGAACCCAGATTCTATACGAAGGTTTCAACAACTATCTCTAGATGCTGCAATGTTACAATCTATTCATCAATATCTCTTGCTACAAATTTTTTTGCTTCTTCAACAGACGATCAATGATATTAACTTATTATATATCTGGAGCATTTACTGTTGAAATTGACTGAAACGTTGTTCCTTTTTTTTTTTTTTGTCTAATTTGTGATAAAATGTAATTGTGATTGAGGTCTTTACTCTTAGTCTCTTATTGCATCGGTGCATTTAAGAAGCAACTTAGTGTTATTGAAAGATACTGAAATTTTCTGCCAGCTTTACGGATTTGTTACTTCTACTGTGATGCAAAATCTGATTTTTTCTGTATAGACTTTCCCCATATAGGTAATTAATAGCTGATTTCATCATTTCGTAATGTTATCTGAGTTATTTAATTAACTAATATTTCCTTGTCGTATTGAAATGTAGGTCTTTAAAGAATGTCAGGTCCATGATGGTTCCGGAAATTCCTATGAATTAGCCCTTGTAGGTAGCAAATGCATCGGAGCTTATGTAACAACCAAAAAGAACCAGAATCAGGTTACACAGTTGTGGATTCTTTTGACCTTTGTCACCGTTTTTTTCTTTTATTGAGCGTGGAGGTGAAAATTAGACATGAATAAGCAGTAAACTATATGTATAATGCATCCTTGATCAGGAAAACATATTATGCATTTCGCTGTTTTGTTGATACAGATATGCTGGCTATGGCAGAAAGTAAGTTCAGAGGATGACAAAGGATTCCAGCGATTCTTGGATACTGTCCAGTACAAATGTAATGGCATTTTACGCTATGAGCGGGTGTTTGGACAAGGCTTTGTGAGCACTGGAGGGATTGGTATGTCACGTGATCACTGTACTATGGTTTCAATGTTGAACTATAAGAGCATATGCACACTTAGTTGATAGTTGTGACAACATGGGCTCTTATCCCCAGAGAGAAAATAAGATTTTTTAGCATTCTGCATTTTGTTTCCAGATACCACTAGGGAATTTGTCACCAAATTGGATCTCAAACCTGGCCAAAAAGTCCTAGATGTTGGGTGTGGCATTGGAGGAGGTGATTTCTACATGGCTGAAAATTATGGTGTTCTTGTTATTGGCATTGATCTCTCTATCAATATGGTATCATTTGCTCTTGAACGTGCTATTGGCCTCAAGTGTGCTGTCGAATTTGAGGTTGCTGATTGCACAAAGAAGGAATATCCTGATTCCTCATTTGATGTTATATATAGTCGGGACACTATTCTTCACATACAAGTAAGTTTCTGCTTCTCCCATCTACTTCCAAAATTCTCGCATACATGCTTTGATTATTACAAAATGCTGAATTTCACCATTCTTTATTTTCATTTTTTGCCTTGTTAAAGGACAAACCAGCTTTGTTTAAATAGATCGGAAGAGCGTCGTGTAGCCTGGAGGAAAAGTCCTTATAAGTGATTATTGTAAAAGCTCTGGACCTCCCTCAGTAGACTTTGCACAGTACATTAAACAAAGGGGCTATGATTTACATGATGTTAAAACTTACGGCCAGGTTTATACTTCCACATAAATTAACTGCTAACATTCCCCTCCCCGGTAGTTTCTTGGCACCTAACGTGTCTTTTCTTTTTGCACAAGTGCAGATGCTTAGAGACGCTGGTTTTGATGAAGTCATTGCTGAAGATCAAACAGATCAGGTCCTTGATCATGTTGTTATGTTAAATCATTT
>CAVNYN010273205.1:0-53966 GCA_963692815.1 Nyctanthes arbor-tristis | reverse complement strand
GATAGCGCTCACCATGACGATTTCCATCAGCCGAACTTCACTGGTGCTGTAATCACAAAAGGTGGACCAAGGGAGCCGTGGCACGATATTCATTGTCGTTTGGAAGGACCAATTGCTTGGGACGTTTTATTCAATTTCGAGCAAAGGTGGAGGAAACAAGGTGGGAAGGACTTATTACTTAACTTGAGAGAGCTTGATGATATTATTCCCCCGTCACCAGTGATGTTCCCGGATGACCATGAGACATGGAATGTTCAGTTATTCAGATCCATTGATGGCGGAGCGGCTTTTGGATTCCCTGAAACACCAGAAGAGGCAGCAAAAGTAGGACTTGTTAGTGGAAAGGATAATATAATTGACCGGAGCATTCAAGATGCATACATTAATGCTATACGCCGAGCCAAGAATTTTATCTATATTGAAAATCAGTACTTTCTTGGAGGCTGTTTTGGCTGGCATTGTAATGATATCAATGTTGGGGACATTGGAGCACTGCATCTCATTCCAAAGGAGCTCTCCTTGAAAATTGTTAGTAAGATTGAGGCTGGGGAAAGATTCACTGTTTACGTTGTTGTCCCAATGTGGCCCGAAGGGATACCAGAAAGTGGATCAGTTCAGGCTATATTAGATTGGCAGAGGAGGACAATGGAAATGATGTACAAAGATATCATTCAGGCACTTCAAGCTAAAGGCATTCAGGAGGACCCAAGAAACTATTTGACATTCTTCTGCCTGGGTAATCGGGAGGTCAAGAAGAGCGGAGAGTATGAACCATCAGAAAAACCAGAACCTGATTCTGATTATCTAAAGGCTCAGGAAGCTAGGCGCTTCATGATATATGTTCATACCAAGATGATGATAGGTATGTATGTAATTGGTTAGATTTATCCTCTTTTGAAATTTAGAATGGTTTAAATTTCCTATGCATCTGTCAAAAAACTCTTTCTTAAGGTGTTGATGATTTTTTGTGTTTCACAGTGGACGACGAATACATAATCGTTGGATCAGCCAACATCAACCAAAGATCAATGGATGGTTCAAGGGATTCTGAGATAGCCATGGGGGCCTACCAACCATGTCACTTGGCAACCAAGCAAACTGCAAGGGGTCAGATTCATGGTTTCCGTTTGGCATTGTGGTATGAACACCTCGGCATGATTGATGACACCTTCCTTCACCCAGAAAGTAAGGAATGTGTCACAAAAGTAAACAAGATTGCTGATAAGTATTGGGATCTCTTTGCCAATGAAAAACTTGAAAGCGATCTTCCCGGTCACATGCTCCGCTATCCCATTGGTATCGCCAGCGAAGGAGACATCACCGAGCTTCCAGGATCAGAGTTTTTCCCTGACACCAAAGCTCGTGTACTTGGTGCTAAATCCGACTACCTTCCACCCATCCTTACAACCTAATGAGGTATTACAATTACTACACATGGCTTGCCATTTCTAAGAAGAATACAAAACCCGCGTTCTCCTTAATCCTAGCGTTCTTAGCGAATAAGACATGGTATTGATGTCATAATATCCGATGACACCAGCACAATTTTCCATAGGTTCTAATGAGAGTTGATGACTCTATTTAGATGTCTAACCGACACGACTCTATATCTCAAGTATTTCTTGATGATGATATAAACGATGGTCTTTTTGAATTGTGTTACTCTTTCGAAATCTAACATGCCAATATCAGGACAATGAATTTTGTCATACGTTCGTAATGTGTTTTGAACTTGTGATTTGTGTCCAACTGGGGAAGGTAAGTGCAGATGGTGTCGTTTCTGTTACTATGATTGTCGTTTTGGGACACCTGGCACATCCACAAAAGAGTTGGTGAGAAGTCATGAAATGGAATCTTCTTCTTGGATTATTGGTCACTGACACGTGGGGGGTTTACGAAGCGTTCTCTATTTATTTGTTGGTCCATACCAATTTCCATACCCACATTGGATCATTGTTTACTCCACGTAATAATAATTCGATATGTCCACTTCTGTGAAATTTTATCTACATAGATTATCAAAACAAGATAAAAACGGTTTCTTATTTTGTATATAAATATAATTCTAAACCCATAGCAAATTGAACATAATGGCACTTATAAGATGTGCTAAAAAAAATTTTATGTAACACATATTTTAGACTCGAGTTGTTAATTTTTCAAATTCAGTTGTGTCGTATTGCTGACTCTGATTAGATTAGCATGCATCATGCATGTGACTTAAACAATTATCTTTCTTGGTGTATATTAAACATGATATGCAGTATGATTTTATTAATCGAGATATATATTACATTGTTTAATCCTTAGTTTATTTTTTAACTTCCTAAGAATATATTAGGAATTCAGCAATTAAAGTCTAGATATTTTCAACTAAAGTCATTGTGTGCCTAACTGATTTTTTAGAGACATGGATTGTGGTCAACACTCAACGTTTTAATTACCTAACTTTTTCTAATTTCGTAACTCCTTTGAAAATAGAACATGTAACATATTCATGTGCAATATACAATAACAATCACGTTTATTTTACGCTTCTATTTGTATGATATTGACCTTCCTGTATACACACATTATAATTTTGATTGAATAGAGAACACGTACAACTCTATTGAAAATAGTCTTCCATTCGATATAAGAAAGACTAATATACACGGGTATACGATTCACCAGTCTCATGTTCAATGGTCAATACCAAGACTTGTTCCTCTGCCGTGCGGTGCACTTCAAAATCATTCAAAAAGCCTCCTTTATATTCTTCTTTCCATTCCTTTTTCAAAATCCAAGTAAATAAAGCATACCATACCAGATAATTCCAGAGTCTTACCTTTATAAAAATTAATCAAATTCTTCCTTTAAAAAAATCTGCATTCCTTAATCCTTTTTCTACACAACTACCACCCAACAACCTCCCCACTTGATTTTTCACATACAAAAAATACATAAACGAAAGAACCCACAAAACAACACATTGTTTTCCCCTTCTCCATGTTGAGTTCACAGGGTCTGGTTTTAGCCACGGCCATGGCTGTTTCTGCAGGCACCATTATCGCCTTTGATCTTCTCACAGAAAAGTACTTTCCCCATGCCCAATTTCCAGTCAAGAATCAGCAAGATTCACCTCCTCAAAAGAAAACTCTCAAATCATGTTTATGTTCTGGTACGTTAGACTAAATCATGGTATCCTTTTTGCTTTCTTGAATATGCATATAAATATAATGTGGATTTTGTTTGGTACGTCATAGGGAGCAAGAAAAGGCAGAAAAAGAAGAGAGTTCAGTTTGCCGGTGATGTAAAAGATTCAAGTGGAAACGGAGAAGTGTACAGAAAAAAACAGAGCAAGTGCAGAGCAATTCTGCAATCCACCCGTTGTGGAGCTGAAGAAATTCATGAATTGCAAGGAATGCCCGCAAATCATGTGGCTTTGTACAGTGGAATTCTCAAGAATCGGGGCCAGAGATTGGAGTATTCGTATTGATTGGCTTTTGCCAAGAATATTTGTAAAGAAATCTTGAATCTTCTCTTTCTGACTTTTGGGTATGCGTAACTAGATTTACGTGCAGGGCAGGGGCGAGGTCGTGTAAAATCAAAATTGCTGGATAATGTCCCTCCAGTTTGGAAAATTACTTCTTCTTTTTTCCCCTTTTATGTAAAAACAAGATCAGCATCTACTTGTAGACTTTTTTCCCCCCAAGTGGTTTAAAGTAATAATAATAGCCACTCCAAAAGAGAGAGGATTAATTGACATGTGAATGAGTCCTAATGTCACAAAATTTGATTTATGAATGATTTATTAAGTTTTTCTATTCTTTTAGATAATATGTTTGTTTGGTCGCTTCTTTTGTTAGTAATCCTAACAACAATTTTGATCAGACTTTTTTAGAGAGTGAGATTGAACAAGGTAAAAAGAAGGATAAAATTTACTAGAGGATTCAGATCTTATAGATCTCCCTATTTGTAGAGGAGAAGAGAGGGAAAACAAATATCTTATACAAAGATGATACGGACATCGTTTGGTCTAAATGAGTAAATCAACCTCTTTGTTCCCTTGAAGTGATCTCTCGGTCTTTAAGCAATGCGACATCCTCCATCATTTGTGAGGTGACCTCGTGATAACCTAGCAATGCAACCTTTGGTAATCATCAGACGAACCAGGGCGACTACTCGAAATAATAGTCTCTTCACAATTACTCCTCCCGGGTATACATATTATCATCAATTAGTTTACCTCAATTCTTAAAAAAATGTTTTTTATTGAAAAATATGCCTAACAGAGTTTGAGAAGGAATCATGATCACCACTTTACACCTACCTTTATTAGATTTCTTATTTTATATTATACTATGTTGTAATTATAAATTATTTCAAATATATCAAAAAATCAATAAATAAGGACAACTAGTTTTATAGTCAGGTCTCTCGCCAAACATCTAATGGGATATCATCAACTAAATTTATATTTTACTTGCAACGTGCCTTGATCTCGATCCATTTTTCATTTGGCTTTACTAAAAAGATTGTCTGAATCTATCATATCACATTATTATTACCATATTATATATGCCAATTGACCATGATTAATGTTTTCTCCTCCGTTAGTGTAAGAAAATACGCATAGTGTTGTCTATTACTTTTTTTAACATTCTTCTTCAATTACCTCCAATCTTCCATCTTCCTTGCTTACTTTTATTCTTTCCCAAATCTTTCCTTATCACTACTCCTCTCTATAGTTGGACTAATTAATGATAGTTAAAGCAATATACAAGTATAATTCTGAGCTAAATGAAGATAAACCCATTATTATCCCTTACTTTTCTTGATATATTTTTTTTTAAAAAAAATTAATATGTATGTCATATTTTAAATTCTTACATGACATTTAGCACATTCAATTCAATTAAAATGAAATTCATCAAAGGGAATTTGTTTTAGTAGTAAAGGTGTCCCATTATTGGGTCATTTGATACGGATAGAGTAACAATCTCTACTCCTAAAATTCCAAGTTGGATCGAGAAAAACAAATGAAACTAACCAAAATAAATTTAAAGGGATCAAATTGTAATATATGAGAACTTCAGTGGTTATTTTGGAGACGCATAAGAAAATAGGTATTGTATAGGGTAAATTTCACATATCGTCCCCAACCTTTGCATTTAAAATCGCCTGGGTCCCTAACCTTTTTTTAGCGCGCTGAGTCCTCAACCTTTCATAAATACGCACAAAAGATCCCTCTTGACGAAATCCATCCAAAAGTCCGTTAACTCATTAGCTAAATTACCACAATACCCTTATCATTTAATTTTAACAAAACAAAAGGAATTTAAAAATATAAAAAAAAGAAACTGAAAGGGGGGAGGCCCTTTCAGTTTCTTTTTTTTAAAAATAAAAACGAAATCCATTCAAGCTGTCGGAAATGGCAGTGAGGGAGGAGGCCCTCCCCCCTTTCAGTTTCTTTCTTGTTTTATTTTTCTCTTTTTTATTTTTATATATTTTTAAATTTCTTTTACTTTTTGAAAATTAAAGGGTAAGGGTAATGTGGTAATTTGGCCAATGAGTTAACGGATTTTTAGATGGATTCCTTCAAGAGAGACCTTTTGCGGGTCTTTATGAAAGGTTGAGGACTCAACGAATTAAAAAAAGATTAGGGATCTAGGAGATTTTAAGTGCAAAGATTAGGGGCGATATGTGAAATTTACCCTATTGTATATGCACCTTTTCTTTTTTTCTTTTTTTTAAGCACAACCTTTTTTCTTTTTTTCTAACAAACAAGAAACCTTGGAAAAGGTTCATCTTTTTTTATCTCGAAAGGCTTTTCCTTTCGGAAAGGCGATCGATTTCGGGAGGCAAAACCCAAGAGAGAGAAAGAATTAGGAATGCCTTTCTCTCTGAGGTAACTCCCCTTTCTGTATGCGTAATTTCGTTACAATTTTATATTTAATATCAATATTTTGTTGACTTGCAGGGCGTTTTGAGTACAAACCTTCCTCGGGTCGATGTTTATGGTGGGGGCCCTTTTGAGATTCGGATCAATTGCAGCTGGGGTTTTTGGTGTCATTGCATGCATGGGGTATGTACACATCGCTGATTCCTTAGGGGTAAAATTTCGTAACTTGCTGGTGTGTTCAAATGGGATCTTGAGGTTTTGGGTATGATAATTTGGTAATATTGTCATTCAAGTTGTTGCGTTAAATCTAGTTATATATGTTTTCAAACGAGATTTTGGTAAATTGGTTCAGTTATTAAGTCTGATGATGATTGATGAATGGAGCCTATCTTGCATCTTTTAATCAAAATTTTGGTTTATTATTTTTCAATTTTGGCTTGTTGCTAAATTCTTGACATGCTGTCTTGTTGTTAAGGATATTGTTGCTTAGGATGGACTAGCACTAGTGTGTGGTAGTGGTGAGAATTGATTATGTATGCCTTGTTGTCTATGAGCAATTCTAATTCTAATTGTAGAATGGACATGAACCGAAAGCAGGATTGAGCTGGTCTGTTTGCATGTAAAGTTGAAAACGCTAACATACGGCCAAATACATATATTGTGTCCTTGCCTGTACACTATGAGGAATGAGAATTGCACTTCTTTTCTAATTGACATTCTTAAGTAGTTGACAAATCTAAGAAGCTGGAAGCTGGTCTCCTCTTATCATTCATGTCAACATATGGTTGCTGTTGCCTGTCTGCAGCTATTCAAAACTCCACTCTGAATTGAGAGAGAAAGAGAGGTGTTTTAAAAGGTTTGAAAAAAGAAAAGGAAATGCTTGATTGAACAATAAATTCTAAGATCATTAAACACTATGGAATCGTGAATGTTTTAACTTGAGATTGTTAGTATGCAAGTAGAACTAAATCTACTGAATAAGAACATGGGCTGGGCAGAAAAATGGGTATATATTATATCAAACCAACAAACAAGAAGAGCCTATGCCTTGTTTGTCTTAACTCAGTTCACTTGCAGTTTGTCAATGAATTTTTACCCTGTAATTTTATTAGAGAGATTTCTTTTTCTTCTTTCGTCTTTTCCCCCTTGGTCGGTGGGTGAAGAGGAGGAGGGGTTGGCTGGGAAGAGAGGCTTTATTATTGTGAGAGAACTTTAAAATGGTAATGCACGTTTTAGTCACTTGTACTGTTTAAGTTGATTTCTTACAGTTGATGTCATTTGAAACAGAGCAGTGGTTGTATTGGATGCTGTACAAAGCCAAAGTTGATTCCGTCACATAATGGGCCCGTGGAAGGTCTGAAACCTGACACTGTAACGGCTACAAAACGTAGCATATCTGAGGATTTCTGGACCACCAGCGCTTGTGAGATGGAAAATACTGTGCCATCACATGGGAGTATTTCACCAATAAGTTCATCGACTCAAATTAATGATACTGGCTGTTCAAACAACGCTTCTGAATTCATAAATCATGGCAAGCTGCTACATTTCCGGCAAACTCTGTACTCGTGTTTGGAAAATGCATATTTTCTATGTTGAGTTCATATGCTATTTCTCTATGGACGTGTGCGGTGGCCCTCTGCGCATGTTCGATATAATAATACTAAAAGACTAACTTGCTGCTGCCAGTGGGAAACAAAAAGCAGCATTTTTTGGTTGTACTTTTACCCTATTAAGTAATAATAACAAGCCCCTGCAGAATATTCAAATGCATATGAAATACCGTATCTTGTTCTTTCCCCTGCAGCTATTTTTTGTGTTCCCTTTTTAGCTGAATCTTCTAATAGCAAATAAAAGTATTACTTTTACGGATGAAGATTTATTTTGTTATTCTTGTGACTCCTTTTAGTGTGCTGCGTATGCAGAAACAGTGAGTGCGATTGGCTGCTTTTGCTTGCCCTTCTGAGTTTTAGTCAGTTCTGTTATGTGTTCAGTTACTTGTATATATTTTCTAATTCATGGTTTGTTTATGATTCTGGACTCACGATGAAGGTCTTGGCTGTAGGTCTTCTTCTCTGGAACGAAACTAGACAGAAATGGATAGGAAATAAAGAATCAGGGAAATTATTGCATGAGCATCATGAACCCAGATTAAGGTGAGATGGTTTCATTCAGATTCTGTATATTTAGAGTGATTTGTGATCTGAAGACCACGTTTTGAGTGGTTTGTTGCTAGATAGATTTACTGATCATGGAACATCCTGTTGTACCGTGTGTAGATATGTGCTGCTTCATGTTAACTTTCTTGTCTTTTCATTACTGTAAATAATGTTTTACACAGCATCATCCTTGGTTTTAGTATGTTGTACTTGTTCAGCACCTATATTGCCGTCATTTTTTTCCTTGACTTAAGAGGAACAGTGTTAAATACGAAATAAATGGTAATCAGGGCCTGAAATTGCTGGTCGAGTGCTGGTGATTTTGTGCCCGTATGTAATGTTTTTATATTCATGTCTTCTGCAACCCCAAGTAACTTACTATTCAGTTTACATTTCGTTTATTGCTGCCCACATTTTTTTTGGTGTGCAATATAACTGAAAGGTTCTTTCTTTACAGTTGGAGTGCAACCTATGATAGTCTGCTCGGCAGCAACAAGCCATTCCCCAAGCCGATACCTCTGGCTGTAAGTCTGATAACATATGATTGTTTTATCTTGTTGATTTTCACCTCATCTCAGTATTTTACTTTAAATGGCAGGAAATGGTAGATTTCTTAGTTGATATTTGGGAGAAAGAAGGAATGTATGATTGAGAAAGTATAATTTCATATTCATAGTCGGTTCAGTAGCAGGATTGACAACTGCAGGTGTAAAATCTCAAGTTGCTTCTTATCAAGCAGGCAACTATGCAAAAATGGCGTCTCTGATATAATCGACTTGACAGAAATGAATGTGTATAAGAAAATATAAGTGCGGTATGCAAGTGTTGTCTAATACTGTAACATGGATGCCTGAAGCATATCGGGAATTGAACGGGTGTGATATCATGCATTTTCAGTAGAGCAGACACACACTTGTTGAGTTCACTACTTGTAATGTGTGAAAGGTAACTTGTTGGCCATTTGCCTGTCTTCGCATTGGATCTTTTGAACTCATTGCACTGTATTTTTATGTTGCAACAATTCGCTAAGCTTTTTCGAGTAATGATTTATCTTTGGTGAAATTGAGTTATTTGATACTATATTTACCAATTTACCACCAGAAAAAGAGACTTCTTTTACCAAATAACAAGTTATGAGATAATTAAACCTTCAATTGATGAAGCAGAAAGGGTAGAAAAAGCATTTTCGTTACAAAGAAATATATTCTTTTCTTTACCTGGTTGCTTCCCTATTCTACGAAAGACACGTATATTCGTTGTTTTAATTGGAACTATACAAATTGTTTCGATTGACGAATCAGACACGTATGTTAAGATTTTTTATTGCATGAATTTTCTTGGGGCGTTTAGTCGATGGATAGTGCCCTCTAGAACGGTCTCTCACGTTCTTCTAAGGCAAAAGTTGGATAAAGAGCTACAGCTTCTTCGTTCTTCCTAGAACCTCTCAGACCCTTCTCTCAACACCAGGATAAAATCTATCTATTTATATATAAGTCACATACAAACATGCAAGTTTAAATTCACATTCAGACAAACTGATCATAGAAACAGAAACAGCAGCAGGGAAATAAAATCACCATCCATCACAAATGGCTTTGGTTCGTTTGGCTATGAAATATTTGCAGCAGAGGGTGGTTTCTCCCGCCCTGGCTCCAAATGTTAATCTAGCTCACGACGCTCTTCCGATCAAAAATGGGCTTCCGACTTCCTGCGTCGGCTTTCAACTGCTGCCGGAGAAAGCTCAGAGGGCGGCCGTGAGGTGGCTGTTTCTGAAGGTGGTGGCAAGAAGTCCAGGCTGTTCCCAAGGAGAAAAGGCAGGAGAGGTCTTTGGAGAAACGAAAACCGTGACTTCCTTTCCACTCCATGGGGTAATCTCTCTCTCTCTCTCTCTCTCTCTCTCTCTCTCCAATTTAATTTTTAGTGGAAAAGAATCAGCCAACTAATAATAAGTGGCATGGTGTTTCTGTCAGAACTATTTCCATCAGGGCTGGGAAATGCTCTACTGGAAGCAACAGAAAACATCAACAGATTATTCCAAAGGATGTCACCTTCTAACCTAATAGGCAGGGTAAAAGAACAAGACGAGTGCTACAAACTGCGGTATGAGGTTCCCGGGCTGGGAAAAGAGGACGTCAAGATAACGGTCGAGGATGGAATTCTTACAATAAAAGGAGAGCATAAAGAAGAGGAGGAAGAAGGATCTGATGATGAATATTGGTCGTCCAGAAGCTATGGTTATTACAACACCAGCCTTGTGCTGCCGGACGATGCAAAAGTCAATGAAATCAAGGCCGAGATCAAGGATGGTTTGCTCAACATTACTATTCCCAGGACTGAGAGTGCCACGAAAAATGTTAAGGAAATTAGGGTGGATTGAAGTCCTTGGTCAATTTTCTGAGAGTTTGACAGTGTGCAGAATAAGTGAGTATAAAATGGGTTTATTTCCGAATAAAGTTCTGTGAACACATTATCATTATTATTATTATTATTATCATTATTAGCGAACACATTATCATCATCATCATTATTATTATTATTATTATTATGTGAATTACGTGAAGTTTATGGGTATGTAGAAGATTGCAATCAAGAACATTAGTATTTTTCCTGCTATGTACACTTGCGATCCATGCTGCACCTGCTCAGCAAGAAGCATTTACGTGCCCTGGTTAGCATTCAATTTCTATTTCACAATAAAAATTGACCAAAAGAAACATTCATAACAAAACTGAGCAAAAAAAACCAAGAAAACAATTGTGTTGAATGTGTTGAAAAAACAATTAACAATTGTTAATTGTGTTGAAAAAACAATAATTCTGTGTTGAAAAAACAATTAACAATTGAACATATTATCTACAAATTGATGTAAAACCTCCAGGTTTTTCTTTTTTGACGAAGTTATTACTTAGACCTCTTACCCTCAATTGCTTCCTTCAGTTTTCTTCCCAATACATACGCGAGAGGAGGAGGAACGGCGTTACCAATCTGTCTGTGCTTGTGTAGAACCGTACCAGAAAATTGATAGCTGTCTGGGAAACCCTGCATTGACAAAGTTGATTATGACATTTGTATTACTCTGAATCCAAGCCATTAAAACAAAGGCGTGGCAACAAGTACTAACCCGGGCTGCTAAAATACCTTTAGTGTTGGACAGATTTTCCAATCATACCAAATTAGGTAACAATCAAGAAATGTTGATTACTATTACATGACGTGGCCAACAAAAACATCAAGCAGCAAAGATGACCTTTTAACTTCTTAGCTAGAATGCTTCTAAGTCTGCCTGTCCTAATTTCAGTACCCCGGAACCACAGATATATATCAACTAAAGAAAATACTGCATCAAAGTTTCCAGCAGCTTGATATAAAACCAAGCCCCATAAAACAAAAAAAGAAAAGAAAAAAAAAAGAAAGAAAAGAAAAACAAAAATGAAAAACGCCAAGCCCCACCATTTTTGCATATTGACTGATATCAGAATACGTATATATTGAAATCAGAGGATACTTACTTGAGAACGTGCACACTCACGAACAGTCACGATCCTGTCTTGCTCTGGATGAAAGCACATTCCTACCTTACCCATTGGTTGAGGATCTGTTATGGAAGTTGGAAAATTTCCCTCCCAATCCAACCTTCCAAAAAGCCCCTTCCACTGATTGTGCCGCTTGGCTGTATTAGGCAAGCACCATGGTATCAGATCAACCATTTGTCCGGTAGATAGTTTGACCTGAAAGTTCACAGTATAAGAACCAAATACGTCAGCAGTAAGATACAATTCCTCATAAGTATGAATGCATGCATGGAGCTCTCAGGAATCCAGTCAATCAAAGAGTTGATCATGCATCGATACCTTTTCATCTGGAAGGTCACGCCAATCAGCACCTGGACGCTGGGGGATTCTTTGACACCTGATAAGATTAAGCTCATTCATCTCTTTCGCAATGTGATCGATCAGTGTCTCCATGTTTCCTCGAATTTTTTTCTGGAACCATGATACAGGTTCACCTAGATCGGAAGAGTATACTGCATTCAAAGTAAAGAAGCACGATTGAGAAATGCATATTCTTCTGAAGTAGTCACTCTCTCCCAGTATCAGCAATTGCAGATAAATCCATATTTAGATAGCAAAGATCAGTTTTGACCGTTCATTACTCTTACAATCTACTTTTACATGGCCCAACACAATAAAAGTATTACATGCCCCAACATGATAAAAGTAGTACCTCTAAACTCATTTTTGATGCACCATTGCCGACAGGAGGGAGATCCGCAATAGTATCTCTGACTGTAAGAGAACGATATGGAGCACCTCTTGTGGTGCTCCTAGCAGCAGCATATTGAGAAGTTGGGGATAATGTAATTTTCAGCTCAGGTGCGGCAAAGACATGCATTGGCTCTGGCCACTCAGGAAGAATCTCTTCTGGAGAGGCCGCCCAAATGAATGCTCGCTTCCTAGACTGAGGAACTCCAAATGCACCAGCTTCAAGGATACCAAATCTCACCTATCCATCAGCAAATATTTTCAGCATCATCTAGGAAGTTGACTAATGGATAAATGCAAATGCATATACCTGATATCCCATCTCAAGAAGAGAAGCTAGAGTTAAACGAAATGTCTGCCCTTGGTTGAAAGAGACAAAGTTCCTCACATTCTCCAGGAGAAAATACCTTGGGCGATAATAGTCAGCAAAGGATAGAAATGCTAAAATCATTTCACACTGAACTTTGCTCCAGGTGCTCTGATTGAATCTATTCATTCCAGAAAACCCCTGCAAGAGAAACATTGTATCTTTCAGTACCAACAGTGAATAGTTGTGAAGTCGTTAGGCTCTTTGGACCACACTGCCCAACAAACCTGACAAGGTGGCCCGCCATTAATGAAATCCACTTCTCCTGGCAGTGGCAGATTATCAACCTCCTCCTTCAATGATGCAGCCAGCTCAGTCGCCTCTGGGGTTGAAATGCAGTCATCTGCATCCCCACACTTCTGCATTACTGCCCTGCAATATATCGGGTTATTTTGCCATTTCCAAAATCTAATCTTGGTTCGCTGCAAAAGTTATTAATTGTTTGTCTATGAAAGAGTGCTGGCAGATGGGAAGGCTAACCTTAGAATGACATTGCAATTATTAACAAAGACTGACGACTCAGGATGATTGAGCCTAAATGCATCTCCAGCAGCCTCTTCATACTCAATAGCCCATTTGGTGATAGATACCCCTGAGGATGCGATACATAATAACCAAATTAGTGAGAGTACTCACAAGGAACAAATGACTTTCATTTAACAAAACAAATGATGAAAACTATGAAGGCTACCTGATTGCCTCAGTCCCTCAGATAAGCCACCACAGCCAGCAAATATATCTAGTGTAGCCAAGCGATTCTCTTGAGATGCTTCTTTCAGCTTACATTCATCCGGATTATTTTCTCCTTCTTTACCTTTACCCTTTCTCCTTCGAGACGTAGCATCATCATTCAACTTCCCAGACGAGTACCGTAGCTTAATGTGAGAAGGTAACTGCTTGTGGGCAGCATTGCAAAATTAACCGCAACATAAGAAGTTGATATCAGAAAGGAAATGAGATAAATAGCCACCAAAAAGAACAATAATTCTAATCAGAATATACTGCGAAAAAAGGAGTGGACATTACCTGCTTGACAGATCCCTTGGACGGATCATACATATATTCACAGAAAAAGACATGATCAGAGATTGCTGGGACATCCTGAGACGGAAGGTCTTGCTTTTTCCTCACCTCACATTTTCCTTCAATCATATCAATTGGTACTGTGTGCATTTCTTCCGAATAATAGATCTGACGAATCACCAAGTGGAGGGGAGAAATAATAAATAAATAGAAGATAGAAGAAAACAAGCAACCAAATATCTAAGCCAAAATTAAATATCCATGATCTTGTAATCTCTCAAAGTTCACATGCAATAATAATCATGATAATCACTTGGCACATTGTTAACCAATTTAGTTTACAACCTCTCGAATATCTGCAGAGTATGCTTTCTCAACTGAGACATCCTCTGGCCTGAAAAATCTTCTGACTTGTACATGAACAGAACTTGCATCTTGTTTAGGTTTCTTTGGGCCCCTGATTTCAGTCATCTGACATATAACATAGGCCTTCAATCCCACATTTCTTCCGCTCTTGAAAAGTTCACCTTCCCTTTCTGCTGAAAAGAAAGTTGGGCTAACATAGATGTAATCAGATATGCCATATTCAGTTCCTAGGTATGCAAAACTGGTCGTTGATGCATTCATCTTAAAGCTTTCTTTGTCACGGCCAGCATCCTTTAATTTGCAAGACTCACAAAAGCCAGATCCAAGACCCATTAAACCAGATGGAAGAGTGAGGAAAGCACCCCTCTCAGGCCAATATAAGCTTCTACAGTAATACTCAATGGGCAATCCTTTTTTCTTCCTTTCTTCTGCCCTTGCTCTGTCAACTTTATCAGCATTGGCATTCATCTTTCTGTATTGATGCCCCCAAGACATTGATCTGATGTCTACACTGATGGTTTCTTTTATGTCTTCCAGTTCAAAGTCCATGCACTCGTTTGTCACAAATATTTCCCTTTCATTTCCTGCGTTTCCTAGTACTGTTTGGGAGCTTTTCTGCATCAATCTTCCATGAAACATTTTAACCCCATCTAACGTTTCAAACATGTACTCAACAAAATAGATGGGTGGAAGATCATCGATTTCATCAACTTGTACCAAAACAACCCCCCCAACAACTATCGCATCTCCCTGGACTATGGCCTGTTTATATAAATCCTCACCTGCAGGTTTTTTGGCAAAAGACTGTCCATCCCATTTTGTTTCCTTATTACTTGAGCGTGATTTCGTCCGTTTAGTTGCAGAGCTAGGCGTCAGAGTTTTTTCTGGAATTTCCAAGTTCTCCTCCAGAGCATCATCATCTTCCTTTTCCTCTTGCTCTTCAACTTCATCGTCCTCTTTGACTTCACAATTTGTTCCTTCGTCTAATTCATCTGGTGAATAATTTGAATAGTATTCCCCCCAGATTCTGTTAATCCGCCTAGTTGTCGTTGCCTGCATAGCCTTTCTCTTGGAGATGACAGGTCCCATAGCTGCTCTGGGATTCAGGTTGGACTCATTCCTCTGCAAAAGCTTTTTCTTCTTGACAAGCCATTTGGTATGGTGCCTCTCCTCCATTTTTTTGTTTAGGCCAATCACAAATGCACACTTCTTAATATTATGATCAGGATATTCTAGAAACTGCTGCAAAATAATCTGTCCATGTACAACTACATATCGTTCTACAACATTTGGATTAGATGATATGTAAGCTGGGTGATCTTTGTCAAACTCTGACACTTTTTTGATAACATCCATGAAAGAAAGCTTTGCCACCCTAGTCTGATCCTTTAACAAAGTAATTATACTAATTGCAAGTCTTGCAGTTTTCAGAACTGGTTTATACCAAGGCTCGTATTGTTTTGAGGGCTTCCCAAGCCTATACCTGACAAAATTGATGGAAAATAGAACCATTCATCAACCAAACAAGCACTATAGTGCAATTTAATGCCCGAATAAATAATACAAATTCACAACCTACTTCCTAAAATCTTAACTTCTGCAAATAAAATTGGCAAGTTCATTATGTTACCCAAGATACTCCCTCCATGAGGGAGTCTCAGAACAAATAGCATGCTTATAGCATCTAGCAGGTACCTCTCACGCAATATTTCACGTATGCATAAGGAACTACCTAAAAGTGCTTCTAACAAATTTGATTTTGGTTTTAAGAGAAAAATCAACTATATACTTCTGAAAATGAAAAGCCGGGAAGCATATTTAGAAGTTTTTAATTCTGATGACAGGGGGTAAAAATCATACCAGGCCATGTCAGTTCGTATTGAAATAAAGACCATGGAGGATCCAAATTCAATCATCCACTCCTTGATTGCACTCAAATATATTGGAATACCGTCAATTTCAGAAGCCCCAGAGCCACTTGAAGAAGAATGAGTGGACTCGATCTATCAAAATTATATCCAGATCCATCATCGGCAGTCATAACCCCAGAGCCAAATATCGTCACATCAATTTCAGCGCATGGTTTCATGGGAAGGAGCTCTAGTGAAATCAGTCTAGAGTCTGAGTTGTATAGAGCCCAGTTATGAAGCATGCTTCTTGGCAAGTCATCAATATTAAATACATCAAGGCCGTGGTCAAAGACCACATACTCATCCATCTCTTCACTGGATGTCTTGTAATATGCAGGTAGCGGATAATCATTTGCGATTTCATCCTCGTTGATCTTAATGTAGTATTTGCTCGATAAGGGTGCTGAACCATGATTTTTCTTCTGCTTCATTGATTGCCAATGCTCTTCTTCCTGTAATAGCCTTGCCAGTTTTAAATCCTCGTTATCTTCATTTGGGGAAGATGCATCAGATTTATTCATTTTGTTTTCATGATCCCCAGATTCCGTAATTTTCAGACTTCCGTGAGAAGGTTCAGGCCGAACTTGTGTGACATCAAATAGATTGCTGCTCTCAGCCCTTAAGGCCTCAAGAACAGGTAGCTGAATGAATAGTTCATCTGTCTTCTTTGATGTCTCATCCAAACCTATAAGTTGGTTATAGATAAAGTCACCCTGAGAAAAAATGAAATCCCTGATAGATGCACCACCAGAGAAGAATTTCATACCACTCATCACACGGACCACCCCAGCGAGCAACTCATCAAGGGTTAAATTAGGGTTCCCCCCACTAGATCTTGAGAGTTTCTTATAAACCTCCACACAGGCACTAGCCTTTGCGTAGAAATGATCATAAAACTTCTTGTAACTACCAGAGGGTTTGATACAATCATAATCAGCAATGACTGTTGACACCCATATAACTGGCTCTCCATCTTCATAACCAGAGATGGCCCATTCTTCTATGCGCCCAAAACCTTCGCACCTGATACCCTTTCCTTTCTCCTTGTCAGCACTTTCTTCAAGTGGTAAGATAAGGCCTGAGATAAAAATGTCATCAACTTCCAGCATCTCAAAAGGCTGTGCGATTCCGTCTTTATTGTGAAAAGTGAAATCGACAAGTCTTCTACAAGGGCGGCTATCTTCTTTCCCAGCCGTGAGATGAACAGCTACAGCTTCTTCCTCTACAACGGGTTCTCTATTTGTTTCAATAACTGAGTCCTTTTTGGATATAGAAAGACGTTTCTCCTTAAAGTCTGAACAAGCAGCAGCCCTCTTTGGCATTTTACGAGAAACATTGGGCTTCTGATTAGACTGAGAAGCAGGTCTCTTTCTTTGCTTTTTATCAACTGCAGCTTTCTTCACAGACACAGGATTTGATCCTATAACAAGAGATCAAAGTCAGGAAAACAAACATGGGAAAAATAATTAAAATATTAGTCAAACACTACATTAAGTGACTAATGTTAATCGAACAATTTCGAAGAATATAGTAACGAAACACTAAATTCTGACAAAAAAGATAAGAACTAATTGTTCTTCCATATGTGCGTAACAACTGTGTCATGGGACACAGAGCAATTTAGGAACTAACTGAAGCACAAAAAACTCTAGGCTCGGCTTTATCGAGATTTGCAAAGCACAATTGGAAAATGGTAATAATGATAATTTTTAATTAGCCAACATTTAGATCACAATAAACATAAGTAGATGACTGACTATTAATGACCAAAAGAAAATATCATGATGTCAATAATTCTACCCAGAACATCTGTATCCAGAAATGTAACCATTCACGGTTACTTAAACAAGTCATAGGCAACTCTCAGTTCAATAGGAAGTTAGGCACCTAGAAACCCTTCATCATTGTGGAAGTGACATCAATTTTAGGACAGAGGTTGTCACCATATCCCATAAAAGGCCAATGAGGGAAAAAGCACATAGAGAAATATAACATGTTTCGGTATTTGAAAGCTAATGTTAGTTTACATAAACTTATCCGTGACATGCAACATGAAACATCTACGGGGCAAGTGATGGTAAGTGTTTACAAGAATCCATAATTGAAATATCAACAGGCTTCATTCTAAGACCAAATCCTGTAGCTGACAGTTTAGGAACACCTTGGATGGCAGGCATTTGATCTCATAAGCAAGCTCATACTTATAGGACAATTTTTTATTGGCGACAGTAAGCTTACCGGGTCCAATTAATTTTCAGTGCATTGATTTAGTTCATATGGCTATCAAGGCTCCACTATAAACACAGTAAGTATTGTTATTATTATGTTGATCAGGAATAAACTAGATTTCCTTTGTTGGTTTCTAGTTATGAATGGTCAAACTTCAGATTTTGAGCGCATTTGTAAGAGACCAACGTGATAAAACATTTACTATCAGCGTCAGAAGCTTGTCTAGCATTGGTTGAGTTATAGTCCGCCACGTGATCAAGGTATAAGTTATGAAATACATTAATGAATTTTGGCACAAGCATAGGACACCATCTAGAGTGTATTACATAATTCAAATAAAGTTCTTGCAAGTCAGAGATAAAACAGATTTCAGCTTGCACGTGCATTTGCTTTACCATCCAATTCTTTTTCTTCATACAGCATACAATCTGTGATTAGCTGTAAACCCAAGATTTTTTCTTAAATGCACATAAAAATTATTTTGAGTTTCCATTTACTCTGGATTGTTTGAGGGGATTGAATCAGAATGTTAAATTGCCTTCAATTTCAGTAAAATAATTAATTGCACAAGTGATTGCCGCAAATTGAAAAACTTCAATTATAACTTTTTCAAAATACATAATAATCAAATAAATTACAATCGGTTTATATAACTCAAGCACACAAGGAAATTTTGAAACTTTGTTTTTAGAGCAGAAAGAAATTGATCAGGGTACATTCCTAAGATTTCCATATCAGGAAAATAAACAGGTCCGGAACAGGATATCAATCGAAATATATAGCCAATTTAAACTGCTCATTTTGATTAATAAAATTGTTCCTTTTTAATCATCCAATATTTTTCCACCACTTCTCCTTATGCTGCGTGGTAAAATTGATCGAACCTAGTAACAGAAGTCCAAAAAACAAAACAAAAAACTAAAGACTCCCATTAAAAAATTATCTGTTCCGAGATGTAAATACTCCGCTGCTAAGAAGAAATCATCCTTCCCGGGCAAGACCCAACAATCAAAACCTGCACCATCATTTTTCATTTAAAGAGTAAAAAAGAAAAATAAAAGAAGAAATTACCGTCATCTGAATCCTTCGATTCTGATAGCGCCGCAGATCCCATTTGTTTTTTCAGAGAGAGAACCCTAGCCGACTGAGAATTCTTGAATTTTACTTTTTGGGTTTCTGGTGTCCGTAAGGAATTTGTTCACTCTCCCGCTCACTGTAATCTATAATGTACCCACCGGTACATTTATATGTATAAAGGCTATAGCAATTTATTGCATTGGGTTATCTATCGAAAACTTTGGCGCCAATGTACATTTACCGGAATTATTTCCCCCCAAAGACAGAGTGCTTCACATTTTCAGACATTGAGCCATGTTTGGATGGGCAACGGTGGCTACTGAAAAGGAATCAACTTTCTTCGTTAAATATAATATCATTTTTAAAAAGATCGCGACGAACTTCATAATACAACATAATGATGCAGAGATAACTTTTCATTAGACATCGTTCTTCGAAGGATCTCGATCGATTTTATAGATATAGCCTTGTTAGAAAGATGTCATAAAGCAATACTTGTTGGTTAAAATTGTAGTGAAAGATGAATATGAGTGGAGCTAGAAGATGGTAGAATATGTAGCCGATGAAGCCTAAATGAAACACTAAAAATATTTTGTTTTTGAATTTTTTCGAAGGGTTCTAAAGTATTTTTCTGAAAATGGGGTAGCCGGAGAAGAGGGTGGCTACCCCTACGTCGGGCCCTAATTATGAAACTGATGGAATATATGTTGAAACAGACTCAGGTTAGCCGTTTTGATTATATCTTTTTATTAATATATTTGGGTAGCCGCTTTGACACATGTCTCCTTATCGCGCCGATTTTAAAATTTTTGGCGCAAAAGTTTTTTCTCCATTTTTTTTCTCAAGTACCGTCGTTTACTCATTTTAGAAAGTATGCTTGTCACTTATACAAATAGCGATGAGAACGCAAATTATCTCTTACTATATTATCATAAATATGCTCAATCTGAACAATCTCAAAGTGACTAAATGGTTAGTTTCGGTTGTGTTAAGAAGTTAATTGCTTGTTAATTAATTTTATTTTTGTTCATATATCTCTGCTTATTGCTCTTTAGGCTGCTAAATTACTCTTAATTTCATATCGATATGTATATCCTTAAAGTAACTCTTTGCACATATCAGGTTGTCACGTAAAAGGTAATAACAAGATATGGTTAATCAATGGACTTTCTACTGAACAGCTTAACTTTAACTGATTATTTCTCTCTCATTTTGATAATGTAGACGATTAGTTGAGATGTACATATAAAACAATATATGATGAGAGCTAGGTTGATGTGGTGACTACTCATTTGGCTCACTATTAATGTGAACTTATTGAAAGAAGAAAAATAAATAAATATATATATATATATTTTTTTTGAAACATAAATAAATATATTTTAAAAATATTATTTTTTGAACTGATAAGACAATATTTTTTTTATATTTCAAAAAATAATAAATTTTAAGGATAATTTGAGGTTCTTGGCGGTGAGGACGGTGACTTAAAATCGAATTAAATAACTCAACAAATGGTGCATTTGTTATTAGGACAAGCCCCTTGCTCAAAAACAACAAATAAATATATATAAAATGGTAATGTATTCAATCCTTAGCTTGCGATCTAATTACTTTGTTCCGAAAGATTGTTGTTTTTAATACGGGAAACAAACTGTGATTTTGCTATGTTCTACATTCATCGTACAAAAATAATCCTGTAATTTACCATCTGATTCAAATTATAGTTTACTAGATTTTTACATGTGCGTTGTACAGAAAGATATTTTATCGAATTATTTACATAAATATCAATATCTAGTTTTAATGAATTATGATAAATAATAAGTAAAAATAAATCTTCATTTCCGTTGACGTCATCTTACTATAATTATAATTATAATTTACAGTAAATTAAAAGCAATTAACCCGATCTAGTATCATATGATATGGCACTATATGGTGTAATATAACCATATAGTATATCCCGATACACGCTACATAATCATATTGCACCATATAGTACCATATATCATATAGTGTTACATTATTTTTACAATTAAATGACATTAATAAAATGAATAAATTTATTTATCTTATGATACACAACGGAAGAGGGATTACATATTATGAACTGATTGTTAGTGCGATGGTATTGTGTATAGTAACATATATTTTTATAATTTTTGTTTACGAATATATTCGATCGTCACAGATAATGTAAACTATAGAATCATCCCATCATAATAAAAGAAGATTAATTGCAAACAATAAATATGAAGAAGTCACAGTTTGATAAATATAATGAAATTTATAACTTTAATATCAATAACAAAAAAGTAAAAACAAATTGAAGAAATAAAACTGAATGGTGACTCTTAATTATTAATTTCATTAATGATATGGCGGATGAGAACTCTTCAATGAGAGAGAGAGAGAGAAGCCAAGAGAATATATTTAGATAAGGACAAAAAATTAAAAACAAAAAATTAAAAGGGATAAACATTAAGGTGACCGCATTTTGTTACCACAAAACGATTAAAATGACCAAAAAACCCTTACTTAAAATATTTTGGGGGGAAAAATTACGGTCAAATTGTACCGTAACACCTCTCATTTAATTAATATTAATATACAGATTTGGGTCCATTTGGCAACCAAGGATCCCAATTATTTTACTTTTAAAATTTGAAATTAGCCATTTGGGTTTTGACATGTCGGAAGGACGCCCACTTCTCAAAACCCAAATGGCCAAATTCCAAATTTCAAACGTAAAATAAATGAACATGGAATCATTGGTTGATTTTTTATAATAATAGGACGTAGTATGGTACTTTTAAAGTAATAAAATTTTGTTCCAAAATATAATAATAACAGTAATGTGTGAAAATACTGTTCACTAAAGTGTATATCACACGAAATGATTGAGCCTGCTCAATATTTGAAATAGCAATATGCTAGTATCAAACAACCAACGTAAGTGATCATATTAGAGCATCTTTAATGAAAGGGTGGATTGTGTGAGTGATATAGAGGGGAGAGATAAAGAGAAGATAATTATTTTAAGTAAATAGGAATAGAATGATGTGTAGGAAAAAAGTGAGAAAAACTAAGAAAAAATGAGAGAGATGGAGATAAATTAAAAAATAATGATAAAATAGTAGTGAAGAAGATGAAGCTGAGTGTATATTTGTGGACCTTGCATGGGACTCGAGGGAGGAAAAGTGGGAAAAATAGTGTAAATGAGATTAAAATAATTAAAAGAAAATGAAAATAGATAAAACTATGGGACCTGTGATTTTTTTTCTTTCTTTCTTTTTTTGTGTCTTTCTCTCTCCTCAAATGCACTAAGTCCAATGTTTTAGAGTATTAGAGATGTTCTCTTCTCAAAACTGGCTCAAGTGAGAATTTGTAATAGAGTACTTAATAATTTACTTGCCTCATAATAGGCAAAAACATTATTCTTTTTTTCCAAATATCCATTTTCTTGTTTCGCAAGAGTAAAACCATCAAAACCCATATAAACGAATTAACAATACACTTGTCTACGTTTTGATTGGAATGGCAGTTGTGTTTGTGGTGTTTTTTAACGTCTTATTGGAGACGCGTGTATTGTTAATTCGAGTTTTATATTTATGAAGTTATGTGTTATAAATATATACATATTTTATGGATATGCATCCAAATTTCAAAGTGAATAAAAATATATATAATTATAGTCATTTTTTATGGTCTTTGTTCATCTGCCTTTAAGGAATCACCATTTCCTTCATCCACAACTAAGAAATCTCGCATGATCAGATCCCCGCTTAAGTAAATATGGTTAACCATTGTCCTTTTATTGCATGAATTTAGTACACAATTTAGCTTGATATATTGCCTCTTTGGTTGAATTCAGTCCAATGTTTTTGTGCAAAAAAAAAAAAAAAAAAGTCATTTTTAAAGCTTATTCATGCTTTACTTTGTAGAAATAGTTATAGTTAAGTCACAGCCCACTAAATAAGCTTTGCCAACTGAACAAAGGATAATTCACGAGAGCTTGAAGTAAATAAAGGTTAAAATCATGTATTATTTTTAATAATAAATTTTTTTCTGCAATCATTTTATAATAATAAGTTGGCATCAACTATGATTAAAAATTATGATATTAAACATTAAAGCTGGGCAAAAACCTGGTCCAACCCACTCTACCCAATCCTTGCATTGTGTTATATATATATATGTGTGTGTGTGTGTATAAAATATAAAGGGAGTGGAGTTAGCAACACATGGGATTTGAATTCGGGAACTCTTGATAAAGGATTGAGCCTTTAATCACCATGCCAACCCCTTGGTCCCCTTGTGTTGTGTTTTTGATTGTGTTGGGTTCTCAAAAAGAGTAACATTTTTTTTCCGGCTTAATAGTCAATTTTTGATCGGGTTGGAGTTGTACTCACCAACTTAAGGTTGGGTTTGGCCCAAGTAGAAAGGTTGTGGACAAAAGTGCAAATAAATGCAAAAGTTGGATATTGTAAAAATATTCACCATGAATTTCCCTTGAATGGTGCTATATTTCAATTATTTATTCAAAGTTTATATATATAATTGAATTTCTTTTTTATTTCAATTTTCTTAGACTTATGTTCATTGGTTATTCTCGTGCAATGCACAGGTATTAGACTAATTTATATAATAGTTTATTTTTTTTATCATTTTTAATTGCTTTTAAGGTTTACTTGAGTTAGATCTTATTATTAATGTGCTATTTTATAAAATAGATTTTCATCAGATAAACATGGAAGATAATTTAAGTCATTCTTGCATGTTATTAGTAATTTTTTCATTTATCAAATAGAATCAGTTTATTTTAGATAAGTGTATTCATCATCATTTTTTTTGGGGGGAAAGAATTCATCATTTTATTATAATCACTAATTTTAAAAAATCTCCTTAAAAAATGGGACTGATTTATACTATGTGCTTATTAGGTTACTTATTTTATGATCATATAATAATCTTTTATTATTATCATGTAGATGTTATTTACAAATTCCGGGATGTTATAATATATTTACTCGAAAAATAAATAAAGTAGTTTTTGATAAATAGTTTATAATTGGCATTTTAAATATTATAAAATGGCTATTATAATATAGTTACTAAATTAAATAAAATGCTTTATTTCCTGAGATTACGTAATTATATTTCATTCCCAGTTTAATATAACAAGTATTAGTCCACGACAAGACAATAGAATATTGTGCTTGACAAGTGGTTAATCATATGTTTTTCAATTTTACATATTAACTATTACATATAATTTGTTTTGGCATTACATGTGCAACTCACGGGTGGAAATATAGTATTATAGAAGAATGCTAAAGAAAAACTTTGGGTGTTGTTTGATTGCCATAAACTTTCATGGAAAACGCTACTTTTCCATATAAATTCTCACTTTTGTGCTATTTAATTGGTTTTTTTCTGTGGAAAATATGTTTCCACTTTTGGTCACGTGATCATATTTTCCAGGGAAACAAGGAAAATATTTTTCTTAGGGGACCTAAGTAATTCGTTTTCTAGGGAATTGGAATTCTATATTTCCTAAAATATTGGATTATTTTTTAACTTATACAATATAAAAAATTGGAAAACACATACGTGAATTGAGAATTTATCATTTTCATTTTCTTTTTTCTTTTTTCGGGATTTTATGTAACATGACATTTCTTACCAATATTAATGAATATAAAATCTTATAATCATTTCAAAATTTCTATTTATGGATCGTTATTAAAGTTTATAGTTTTGTTTTATCTCCATATTCATGCACAAATCACTCACTGAATTTCTTACAATTTTTTTAGTATAAACTTCCACTTATTAAGTGCATTATTAGGATAGTTGCTAGCCTCAAAATTATTCGTTGAATCATGAGTAGTAAACCATCTAACGAGACTACAATCGTTAGAAAGTCTCACTCTATGTACCTTATCTTCATAAACATTCTTAAACGTCCTCATCATATCGTCATTGTCCATAAAAAATCATGCAGGACAAAAACATGATATTCGTTATCTTTTTTTTATTCGTTGTGATTTGATTTCATCTCAAATAATAAACATATATTCAGCTCAAATTTGAAACTCGCATGATTTTGACAAATAAAACAAATTTGGCAAATAAGAATACCGGGAAAAAAGTACAATTTATATATAAAACTTGTTAATTTCTATAAAAATAAATGACTATCAAAGAATAAAATTTGGTAAAAAAGATTGTTTTCATAAAAAATAATATCTATCAAACACCAAAAGATGAAAACAACAACTATTTCTATGTGAAAAATTAAGCCAATCAAACACGTGTAATTGACATTTCACATGAAAATTAATTATACGAAATTCGATTACCTAGATATCATTTTCTTTCCATCCATTTTTCATACTTCTAATCAAACCGTACCTTAGTGATTAAATAATAATAAATAAAAACACAATAATACAATTTGATTGTATTTAAAAAAAGTCAATTCATGTAATTTTATTGCGTTAAAAAATGTAAATACAAAACTAGACAATGGTAACAGGAAAGCGCATAATTTATTTATTTATTTTACATATTTATTAGTATTTATTTCTTTCTATTTTTATTACTGACCGTAGGGGGTTTTTTCTAATATATTGTGGTAAAAGAAAGGTTAGTTGTATATGTCATTTTCCTCCCCTTTTAATTTCTTTTTAAATTCTCCTCATTTCCTATTCTTCTCCAACGGCTCAAATGGTATATTAGTTAAAATTAAAGGAGTCTTTTTATAGAGACAGATATGTCTCCAAATTAGAGACAGATCAGTTTAGATAGCACTGACTGGGCACCACCTGGAGCCATGTGACCGTATGAAAAATCTATGCTTCCGCACCTCCAAGGAAGTGCGGGTGCACTACCTAAGAGGTGCAGCAGCACTATGATGTGCGGCCGCGCCATACGGCCTAGGTGCGGCCGCACCATGTAACCTGTACGGCAGCGTGGATTTTCCATGCGGTCGCATGGCTTCTAGGTGGCGATCAGTCAGCGCCACCTAAATAGATCTGTCTCTATAGAAAATGCAAAAATTAGAGGTTACTATTTCATTTTTTCCCTTTTTTTATTATTTTTTATATAATAGAAGATAGAGGGTGCCAAAAGATTGTGAGATTTGAATGTAAAAAGCCAAATTGGAAAGACTACGGGTAAAAAAGCAGCAACCGAAAAGGTTGGGGTAGATAATGAGCTAATAATTAGCCAAAAGAGAACTGTATTGTACATTTTTCCTTTGTTGGGAGTGCCTCATGTGACAAAAATGGCGGGTTCTCGACCAAAGAGCATCTGTCTTATTGTATGGTTAAAAAAGAAAGAGGAATACACAAAAATTTTCATGGGTCTCATGTTTTTTAATTTTTTTTCTTTTAATCATTTTTTCTCATTTACACGACATTTTCTTCACATTTCCTCCCTTGTATCCCATATAAGGTCTAAATTTGGACCTTCTTGAAATACTTCAATACTACTATTTTATCATTATTTTTGAATTTCTATATATCTCTCTCTTCTTTTTCACTTTTCCCTCTCTTTTTTCCCTACACCTCTTTCTGCAAATATTAAATTAAAATAATCACTTTCTCTCTATCTCTCTCCTCTACACCACCCAAAATTTTGACATACCCATTGGAGATGCTCTAATAACGACGTCGCTCTGGCGGTACTTCCGGCCCCCACTCCGTTGGTATGTATTTGGATTTTGGCGTGATCTTCGCTTTCGGATCTTCCGCTAATGAATTTGGTCTTGCTGTGTTTAGTAACAATCCAGCCTATTCTTTTTTCCTTTTAAAACTAGATTATCACCCGTGCGTTGCACGGAAAGACACCAAATTAAATTATATCTAACATTAGTACGAAATGTTAAGTAATGTATGATTAGTCATATGAAACTGCAATGTTTTGATTATCTTGCTGTTAACTAATAGTTACTATATGCTTACTCGATATGGAATACTATTAAGTGATTTTAGGAATTGTAAAAAGACTCGACAAATTCGATACTCTTGGGTACCCAATATTGTTAAGATAGGGAGTAGCTAACTAAATAAACAATTCGGTTGGGGATGAGATAAAAAAAAATCGACTTGACTTAACAATGTACGAAGGGAGGGTATGATAATTTTTACTCGTACTTGGCCCATTTACCTTTTTTTGGACAAAGATAAAAATAGTTACTAAAACTCTAACAGTTTGAAAAGTAAAAAGATAATAAAACTTATCAAGAAAGCTCAGTAATTTCAATTATAATTTTAATGTTTAGAATACTATTTAATAAACAAAAAATAAAAATAGAAATATATAAATATATTTAAATTGGCTAATAAATGGGTAATATGAATTACATTACCAACTCTTCCTTGACCCGTCTCCGATTTAAGTGGGAATGAGAAAAAAAATTGATATGTACGTTAACGAGTGTAGCATACTCGACCCGTTGTCATTCTTATACATCAAGAAATTAAATATTTTATTTTTCTCCGTGACTATACTGTGAATTTTGTAAACTATGAAACATTAATTAAACTATATTTATCATATACAAAAGAAGTAACGTAATAATTGATGACTCGATTTAAAAACATATAAACAATAATTAAAAATTAATATATCAACTAAAGATTAAATAGTTTAATACAAATTAAGAAATACTTCTTAGATAAGATATGCATATTAAAAAAATTTAAATTAAAAAATAAAAAAACATTGAATATAAATTAATTTAACAAAATATTTAAGAAGATAAGATACATCCAACAAAATATTTAATCAAAATATTTGAAGATAAGAATAGATAAGTATTATGATTCCTAATTAATTGAAAAAATAGAGAAATATTAATCTATAAGGTACCACAGAATCTATCTAACATGTAAAAAAAGTCTAAAATATCCTCACTTGAGACAGTTTTGAAGGGAAAACTGTGGTACAAAGGTACCGCAGACTAATTTGCTTATATAATATATATATATATATATATAGATTTTCTAATATGTTCTGCCATGGCTGGGTTGCCTGCAACTTTTCTAGATTACTAGTATACCGCTTAGGCGCGGTGGCTGCCGACCGTAGACCCCCCTTTTTTTGCAACCCGTAGATCTTGTTTTTAACCTAAAGAAAATAATTGATGAAATTTGAGTTTAATAGATCTTTTTTTTTTTTTTTACATAAAGAAAATAACTGATGAAATTTGAGTTTAAAGCGGGATGCACCCTGCATACAATGTATATTAAAAATCAATAAAATTTTATTAATGTTCTTCTTACCCATAAAACCTTGATAACATTGTATCAAAAGATCATTTTAACCCCCGCCCCCCCCCCCAAAAAAAAAAGGTCATTTTAAATTGTAGTTATTATTTACACAACATTATTTAATAGAATGAATATTACTGATGTTAAATAAGGGAAGAAAAGTACAAAATTATTAAAATATTGTAGAACAACATAAAAATATGGACAAACTGAACTGTACATATAAGATTGATACGAAGTATGAAATGTAAACGCAAGGAGACTAAACGTAAACAATGTTCATCCGAACTAGCTTAAAGACATTGAAACTTAATGGCTCATATGAGAAATTTTGTAAATATCTACTTTAAAGACCAGCCACTTCTCTCGTCGACTCTCCTTTTCCTCTTTGATAGTAATGTCATTCTTGTTTTTGAATATCTTCAAAAATTTCCTCCAGTGTTTTTGCGTTCATCGTTAATGCACTTGTAACTGTACCCAAAAAAGATATAAATTTTCACAATCAATAGAATAATAAGTTTGGAATTTTTGATGACATAACTTAAGTTTTCTTACAAAGACCATCTCTAATCAATGAATTATTGATGGCTTTTAATATGCTACTTTTAATGGACATATCCATTGTTCTTCTTGATCCACCTCCATTATATTTTTTCTATTTTAAATGAAGCAATCAACAAATCTAAATAATTTTCCTTCCAAAAAAAAAAAATGAAAAATCTAAATACACCCTCAATCTATCACAGTTAATGTCTTAATGACATGACATAAGTCCAGTAATTAGTTAAAAAAGACTATGTTGTCCTTTTATAATCAACTACTGTACGCATGACATGCGTTGCACGTGGTTCTCAAAACCAGTATTTTCAATATATTTAAATAATTATAAATAAGGAATCAAACTATGAAAATACATAAGCTTTATAATAACATGACAAAAAAAAGGGCAATATGTTTCCATGAACATCCTTTAATTTATGCAGAAGGTTAGAGACCATACAATACACATCAGCCGGTTGTCTAAAAAGAAATATAAGAGAAAACTGAACAAGAAGTAAGGGTATAAGTTAGGTATACTATTTGTGTACAACATATTCTGCTTTGATTTGATTTTGCATTCATCAAACAAAATTGCATCGAGTATACAGTCTTTCATACTAATTGTTAGCGTCTATAATCTTATCTGAAATTTGTGAGTTAACATAAATGTTGCTTAACTTATGATTTTCACTAATATTCTATTTTCAAGGACTTGCTAAGTTATGTTGCAGTTGCAGTTGCAGTAGTTATCAAACCCTTTTCCTTTTGAAGTATGAATGATAGTTATACATTATTTTTCTTATATTTAGACCTTTTGATTCATTATCCACAAATACCAGAGAGATTAGTGAAGTAAAGGAGAGATTTCAGAATATCTTTCCTCTCTGTCAATGGTTTCAACCTAAGACTGAATTAGTTGCTTATAATTCAATCAAATGCTAGCAAAATTAAAAAACTTGCCAAAATGTGACTAGCATACTCTCAAAGAAACTTCCAATAGGCTCAGCAGCAACAGAGGTTTTTCATACAGTACAGAATAAAGTTGGGTAGATATATTCTTAAGTTGAAAATGGTTTCACAATAAATGTTTAAGAATCTGGTTCATACAATCTTAACTTCTAGTAATCCATGTTGAAACAAAGTAATCTCAAAGTGTCTAAATACATAGAGAATTAAACAAAGTACTCGATGATGATGCTATTCAATTATGTCCTTGACTTCATTACAAATAAAAAACCAGCAGCAACAATTGAACATATATTAATTGTCACCATAGAAATGAAGGCATTTTGAGTACCTGTAATGAAGAAAAAAAAATCTCATTTCCTACTTTTCCATCATGTACGGTGATCTAAATGGATGAGACATGGCTAATCGCCAAAACAAAAATTCAGGCCTTTATGATCCTAGGCATGCCTAGTTGAAGTAAATACATAGAAGAAAGGGATACATGCAACCGGTTAGGCGACAAGGACGAGTTTTCTTTCATTAGATCTAAATAAATATGCTTAAATTATAGAGGGAAAAATGCACTTTCAAATGCCAGTAAAAAATGCAGTACATCTTAACCTCTCAAAGACACAGATTTTCATCCCTAGAAATACAAGTTGAAACAATAACAAACTCAATTAAACAACAGAAAATAAAAACTCGAGTTATAAGCTTAAAATACAGATAGAAAGGCGGAAAATTTTGAACTTCTAAAATTAGTATTTTCTCAACTTAATACAAAAACTCATACAACTGAATACAATTATCAACCCCACTTGCAATGTTGATGCAATTCCGGTATATATAGACCCACAATGCAATGAAACTGTAAAAAGTTTTACAAGTGCAATCCCAAAAACTGACCTTTTGAACATTGATTAATTTATCATAAAGCTCAACGACAAGGTGTACCTTAGCAATGGAGTTGCAGTTCTCGACGTTGGGAGCGACAGCCTCCTAGTTAATTCTCCCTTATCCACTTAAAGTCTATCGCCGCCTTTCATTAAGGCGCCTTCCCAACTATAGATGGCAAACCCAGGAACGTTTTCATATTGATTTAAGAATACACCAGAAACAAAAGTAGCAGTAAATGTTTGAAGATAGGTTCCACAAAAGAATTAGATACCTTTGTAATCATCTGGATTGGTGGTAGCGATAACAACTGCGGTGTATCCGGTGGCTGCGGAAGGCGCTCTGACAAGGAGGAGCGGACGGCCGACGGGCCGAGTGGGATTGTGGAGTATTGATAAATAGGTCTTAGAATGGAAGAAGAAGAAGATTCTAAAAATATGGGTCTCCTCGCCAGAATTTATTATAGTCCCTAATTTAGGGAAATAGAAACAAAAAGAATTGTCAATGGAGGTTTGTGAGGGCTGCTCAAGTACGAGGGTTTGAGTGATGATTGACGGATTTCGGTAGAGGAATGGAGTGATTTCTCACAGAAAAGACTTATGCTGGAGGTGAGAAGGCGGGACAGACTGACGGACAGCAATGAAGCCTTTTTTCCTCACTGCGGAGAGAACCTCGTGATTATCAGAACTTAGAACATTTCAATTAATTTCTGAGTTTTCTAAATAAATTATGACAGGCCGTAGGGAGTTTTTGCCCAAAAGAAAAAAAAAAAAAAGGAAGGATATGTCTTGTATGTCGCAGTCTTGTCTCCTGTGTGTCACTCTCCTCCTCTTCCCCTTCCTCTTGAAATTCTCTTCCTTTTTCTTCTCAAATTCTCCTCCTTACCCATTTTTCTTCCACTTGATCACTCAAGCGGCATACTAGTTTATCTTTGAATCCTGAAAATGATTGTTAAAATTTTCCTTTAATATATGAAAAAACCAACACTTTCTGGATTCATGAAGCTTTAAATTCTTGGAGTATGCAATTATTTCTGTCTCACAATAAATTCCGTGAAGGACTAGTTCAGTTTTTTTACTATTATTGTGTTTGCATTACCACTAAATAAAATCAGTGAGAATGTGTGAATTGGCTATGGCTTAGTGCCTTCTCCGAGATCAATACTTTTCTGAACGACATAAGATTTATAGTCCTTAAATAATTTTGAAGACTTTTTAGGTAATTCCATTCTGCTGCCCAAGGGTGCCAGCTTACTAACATTTTCATTTTTTCCCCAAGTTCCCCAGTTTTAGAGACAAGTAACAAAATTTTAACTGAACTTTGGGTTTCTGGACTGTCTTAGTCAAGGAGGTTCACAAGAAATTATCTTGCAATTCCGTTCTGTTATCTGTATGTAGGTTTATTATCCTCCAAGTTAGATTTGACAACATCAGAATTTGATTGGAGCACTGGTGATACTCCTAGGAGATCATCAAGAATCTGCGAGAAGGTCAAGGTAAACCCCTTAAAGGAGACTGAAGCACCAAAGAGATGAGCAGGAAAATTTCACGTACAAAGAAAGAACAGGAGATAGAAGTGGTAAAGGAGAACAAGAAGTCATGAGCAAAACTGAAATGCAGGATGCAGGAGTTGATGGAAAGAAAAATGGAGGGAAGAAATTGATTCCCAGAAGGAAAACACAGTGAAGGTATAATTCAGGACATCACAGATAAGAAAATGGACACTGATGTAAATTGGACGAGAAGGATTTGAAGGAAAATGTTGCTAGAGATCTTGAGATTAATGTGATACCTAGGACAAGGGACAATGAGGAGATAGAAGGATACTGAAGGAATTCCGAACCCCAAAAGAGAAAGTTATAGAACAGGTGCTTTCTATGTCAGAAAATCCCGAGTCTAATGCTGGAAAAGTTGGCGATGATCACGAGACATAGGAAAAACCGGCAAGTGTCACTGAAGCCGCTGGAGAAAAATAAGGGAGTACAAGGAGATAGTGGAAAGTATCATTTGCTGGCAGCTGAAGACACAAATACAAATCGGGACACAATGGGAAAAAGCAAGCATAACCAAGCAGGGAAAACATTGGCCCGTGTGGATCCTTTCCTGCTCCTATCGGTAGTTGAGGTTTTGTTTTTCTATTTTCTCTATACAGGAATATCTCTGCTGCACGACCTTCCTATGCATTAAGCTGAACGATATATATACACATACAAATTAATGGGATGATAGACTTTCAGACTTAATTGTTGTAAGGTTCACGATATTAGTGCTAGATTTAATATTTAGATAGAAGAATCAATCTTCAGATTGGTTTGGTTGATAATGATGCATATTTTATCATACAAACGATGTATTAGATTGTAGTTCTCTCAACTCATTTGATAATAATACTATGCTGCCTTATCTCCAGTGACTCAGTGATATTAGACTGATTTGTTTTGGTAGATCTGTGACTTATCGATACCTATCTTCACGCGTGACTCAGAGAAATAAAATTGTCGTAATGACAGTACAGTTTCGAGATTCTCGTTGTTTTGTTCTATTAGCTCTCTTTATAAATATTCTTGTAATCAGATAGTGACATCTCTGTACAAATATCCTTTCTCTTGATCTCTCAGGACTAAGGTCAGTAAAAACTTCCCTTTGGGCATTTTCAAGATTGGAATTAGTGTTAGTACCAGTCCTTGTTGATGTCGTAGAATTTTTGTCGAGCTTTAAGCTAACCTGTCTTTATAGTTGGATCTGACTGTAGGCTATGCAGTACGCAGAGGCCCAAGTAGATTACCAGTAAAACTGCAAATTCTAAACTTGAAAACTCATTTACACAAGGAAGGAATAATCAATAATGAGAAAAATGACTTAATTAGAATAAGAAAAGAAGAATGAGTAGTGGAATCTTTCCAAAAAGTTAGAAAGGCAGTACCATGGATCAGGGATGAAAAGCAAGGAAAAACATCCTTTGAGGTAATGGAAAGGTAAGAATCTTATTCCAATCCCACACAAACCCCAAATGACTTATTTTCATCAGAAATCCAATTTTTTCCTTCATCTTTAAATTAAGGTTAGGAATCTTTTGTGTGCGTTAGTGTATCAACTATGATAATGGAATTCCTGCTGAGGAAGCATTGCATCCTACAAGCCTATGTTTTTGTAACCATTCCAGAATTGTCATTAATAATCCTTATTTCTACAAATGGAATTCCTGTATCCATCTGTTTCTGCTTACAAGATCATGGGCTTCTTTTCTTTCTTCCTCTGGTTGTTCATTATGCCTTTGATTGTTCCCTTATCCAACGGTATGTCCCCCTTTCTGATTTGCCATGGTAGTAGCTGTTTCCCTATCTTGTTGAACCACCTAGTCTAGAAAATTAGTCCCTTGACAACATTTATACCCACAAATCAAGTGTTCGCCGAATTCATTTTTATCAAAAGTTTGAAACATGCACAATTTTCTTACATGGGTGGTCTTTTGTTCTGATATAATGTTGAAGGACTTCATCTAGAAGATTGAGATTTTTAGAAGAGGATTTTTTTTCATTGTATTGAACCTAAATCTTACCTTCATTTATGTAATAAATAATTGGAGTTGCTAACATGCATTTATCCTGTTTTGGCAGTTGTGGTAGTACATGCTTTCGTTGGTACATATGGAGTAAATTATGGTAGAATAGCTGATAACATCCCACCACCTGAAAGTGTGGTAACGCTTCTAAAGGCTGCCAAAATAAAGAACATCCGGATTTACGATACTGATCATGGAGTTTTGACAGCATTTAAAGGGTCTGGAATCGAGATAATTGTTGGGCTAGGGAACGAGTACTTGAGAGACATCAGTGTATATCCGGATCGTGCAGTGGATTGGGTGAAAGAAAATGTAGAGCCATTTCTGCCGGGTACCCACATTGCTGGGATTGCTGTTGGGAATGAGGTCCTCGGGAGCGTTGATCCAGAACTTTGGGAAGTTCTTGTCCCGGCGGTGAAGAATGTCTACAATGCTCTCGATCGGTTGCGTTTGGCTGATAAAATCGAGGTTTCAAGTCCACATTCAGAGGCTGTTTTTGCAACTACCTTCCCTCCATCTGCAGGTGCATTTAAGGAGAGCGTTCTTCCTTACATGAGGCCACTTCTGCAGTTCTTTTCACAGATAGGCACTCCATTCTACATAAATGCTTATCCATTCCTGGCATATATCAGCGATCCGGAGCACATTGATCTGAATTACGCACTTTTCCTCAAAAACTCCGGCATTTATGATGCAAAGACTAAACTACATTATGATAACATGTTCGATGCAATGGTTGATGCTTCGTACACCGCATTGGAAAAGGTAGGTTTTGGTAAAATGGAAGTCATAGTTTCGGAGACTGGTTGGGCTTCCAAGGGAGATCCAAATGAAGCAGGCGCCACAGTGAAAAATGCGAGGACTTACAACCTTAATTTGCGTAAACGGCTACTGAAAAAGAAAGGAACTCCTTATCGGCCAAAGGCTCCCGTGAAGGCTTATATTTTTGCACTGTTCAATGAAAACCTGAAGCCGGGGCCAACATCTGAGAGAAACTTTGGATTGTTTAAAGCTGATGGGAGTGTCTCATACAATATTGGATTCACAGGGCTAAAACCGAGTTCTGCACCGTCATCTCTTCTCTCCACGAAGGTAGTGTTCTTAAATAATAAGTAATTCCTATTTTCATACCCAAAGGCCAAAGACCATCGTCGGTAGAAATGAATAGCAACAATCTGAAGAAAAGGTCGGGGAAAATGAAAATAGTCTCTTTTCACTCTAATTCCAAAATAAGCAATTTCTTTATCGAAATTAGAAATGCTAAATTGGTGAAACATTTTCTTTACAGGTTTGGGGAATCCAAGGATTGGCACACGTGGCTGTTGCTGCTATTGAGATATTTTGATCTTATGATTCACTAAAACATGAGATTGTAATAGCAAAAATTTCACTTCTTTTACAATTATTTACAGTAATTATCTGTACAGTTGATGTTGTACCTCATGCAATTGCTTCATTCTTTATGCCTGACCCCCACAATTCTTGCAAATTGTTCCCTACAAGTTCTGCAAGGCTTGAATTAACTTCTGCCTTCCCTCACATGTATGTGATCTACTATTCATACAAATTTCGAGAAATATAATATTTGTCAATACTAAGGAAATTTTTTCAGAAGTCACCCTCCTCTCCCTTTTAAGTTCCTGGTGATTTCAGCAAGAAATGACAGTTGAAAAAAAAAAAAATATATATATATATATATATTCTACCTAATACGGGAAGCATCATACAGAAGAAAGAAGTTGAACATGTGTTGAACATGGTTGAGTTTAGACGAGTTCTTTTTCGAGTGAATTTTTTCAGAAAGCAGCTTCGTTATTGCTGGTCTCCACATCGGCCACCTCGTTTTCATCAGCAAAATCATCACCGTCTATTTGATCAAGTACGAGCACTAATCCCATGGCAAAGGCCCCATCAAACCCCGCTTTTATCGAAAGCAAAAACACGTCTTTACCAAGCACGACATTAGTGGTGGCGTCCACTTTGCGTCGAATCTCGGCCACCAATTCCTTTTCGGAATTGACAATGGTGCAGTGCCTATTGGCGAAGGAGCCCTCGACATGGTACTCTTCGCCTGGTTTGGTGTACACCTCCACGGCCACGTTGCACCGTCCGATTATCGATGATCTACGGACGCTGAAGATCGGCTTCTGACCCTCTGTTCTCTCCCCTATAAACCCTTCCCACCTGTGATGTAGGCTCGGCCTCTGCAAAATCATCAGTAACTCTTAAGTCAATGAATTGACTCGCCGGGATTGCTGAGAAAAGGAATAACAGAGAGAGAGAGAGAGTGTGTATGTACCTTGCGGCGGACTGTGAGAAGGCATCTGCCGGAGACATCCATGAGAACGAGTTCGCCGGTGTCACGAGAATCTGGGCCGTAGGAATCGACTCTGAAGACGAGTTCACCTTTGCAATCGTAAGCAGTGTAGCCGATCTCCTGCAAAGAAAAGTGAGGTTTTGGACACTGTGAGATGGGTTTCGCCTTTGCACACGTACCCTTCTTCCACAATTGCTCCGTTCTTCATCTTCACGTCCTTACCAGCGAAACTTGAGATTTACAACTCACCGAAAGTTTTCAAAATGGAATAAGATCGAATCTTGAAATGGAATAAGTTTGTGAACGTTAACTTAAGCTCGAGGCTACATGTATATATACTTGGAAAGGAATGGAAAGCAACCAGAACACAGGAGGGATCCCGTTCGGGTGTGCGCAGAAAAATCTGGAGGGATGGCTTAAATTCGGGAAAATTGCATATCAAGTCTCCCAAACTTTTGCTGAAATGCAAATCGGGTTTAAACCTTTATACTTGAGGTTACCAAACTACTTTTTACCCTTTTTTTTCTTCTAGAAATAAGAGGGAAAATGAGTGAAGTTAGATGGTGGCGATGTGTACAGTATATGTGAGTCTTAAAGCATCTGAATGTGAACTTTTTTTTGCCAAATTCAAATTTAAAATAAAGTATAATGATTTCACAAAGGGTTTTTTGTTTAAAAGTAGAATTATATTTTATAATAATGAGTAGTTGAGATTTGTACAGTACATATAAAATTTGACTAGATTTTATTTTTAGATGTAAATGATTCGTGAACACGCCTGGGCTAACGGTTGCCGGTTAATTTATAATAAAACATAAAATTGGTGGAAAAGGAATCAAGATGCCCCAATTTGCAGATTTTGCAACATGTGGTGAGTGTGATCAGTAATTTGTGTCTGGCTCTCAGTGTCATAACGTACTAATTTGCAAGATAGGTCCTCATGTTTGGATAGCTGATGAGGAAGATTCCCACATTTACAGATGGCATGAAATCCTCCCTACATTAATATAATCTGTCCTGAATTAAGGGACATTCGATGGAACATTGCATTCAGGATGGTATTAAGGAATTTTGAATGGAAAAAGTTTCTTAAAAATTAAATGGATTCATTAAAAATCACCACGTTTAGCAAAATTCCTTTAACTTTAATAGTAGCTTTTTAGAGAATCTACTTACTTGTACGTATATTTAAGAAATTTTATTCTAATAATGTTAGTCAAATGTGTGAAGTCTTTGTACAGTCATACAAGATAAAAAGAATGTTTTAACCTTTATCTCCCATCTTTTTTTGAGCAACTCAACTAACCAGCAGTAGTTCAGTCTCATCTATAACAAGTTTACTAGACTCTTCAATCTTCATTCTTCACCTTATCTAAAATGAGGGGAAAAATAATTAAGTCATGAAACAAACTGTCATCTCTATTTTACCTGGCTCAGAAAGAATGTATCAGTTGCATATAATTCTTTACATGTGTATTGAGATCGGAAGATTTATAATAAATTGATTTTTAATCACATACAATAACTTCAAGTATCAATTCATAATAATAAGTTGATTTCTTACAATAATAATAATCATTGTTTTAACTATATATATATATATATCACCACTTAAAAAAGATTGATAAGGTAAATAAGTTTGTCTCCAAATTTTGAAAAAATTGCTAGTTGCTACTCATCTTAACATGCACTATATGTAGTTGACACGAAAAAGTATATGTGCTCATACTATAATGGGTGCAAATATTATTGTAATTATAAAACATGGCAAAATCAAATATATTTAATTATTATAAGATAAAATGGCTAAGGATTAATTAAAAAACTAAGCTGTGTTGTGTTCACTTTATTCGGCTCTACCCAGCATAATTTATATATCCAAATGAACACACCTGCTCAATTATAGTGGCTAAACATCATTTTTATATACATATATATCTTGCAATATCTAGAGATGTTTTGTAAGATATGATTCTTTACTTTGAAGCTGCTAACGACGTTCGTGTCATTGAAGTCAATAATCAATCATAGTTGTAATTAACTAACTAATTGTGAGAGCAATTTGAAAATTCAATTACATCAAATTATCAGAATCATCGTTGTTTATCTAAAAGGGATATATTGACCTCCACCACGCCTCCACCATTCATGCAAAAACAAGTCTCCTTTTTTATGAGAAATGATATCAAAAAGAAAAAAATAAATTATTATTGTGCATGTACAATTGGTGGTGGAGGCTAGAATCAATTATATGACGTCTAATTTAATATGTATTATCTTTTAGAATAGAAACATAAATTGCTCCATTCTATTCCCACTTTAAAAAGTTTCATGGGCATATATCACACATGTCCAATTAAAGTTGACCAAATGTTTATATTAAGCAAAAAGTCTTTGCTTTTCATGGTATTTATTATATATATAAACTTGTGTGTTCGAAAAAATAAATTTATAAATGGATGGTGGATTAGCTTTTTAAATTGATAACAATTTTAAATACTTCCATGGTTTCTCGACTGAAGATTAGTTCCGACCAAACTTAAAGTAATTTTTAAATGACATGTCATCATATTAAGTTTAACTATTGATTACTAACGCATTAGAAGTGTCAAATTAAACACTGAATGTGTTAAATTAAATCATAAATAAAAGCTATTGGTCAATTTTTAATTTTTTTTCATTTCACTAAAAGTCTTTAGTAAAAAATTAATACTATAAATTAAATTAAAAAAAATAAATGAAAGAATACCGACTCAAGTGTTAAAGATTGTTGTTAAGAAAAATTCTTTTAGCAATTTCAATAGCTCATAATGGTTAATTAGTACGAAATGTAAATTTAACACCAATATAGAGCGGAACGAAATATATTGCTCAATTCAATAAAGCTACATACACCATTTATTTTCCTTGTGTTTCATGTTATGCGTCTTTAATAGAGGCAACAACAATGATAATTTCGTGTAGAAATTTGGAGTATCTGCCCAAAACACAAATTAGAAACAAAGAAAAACGCAAAAGAATAAATACTAAGAAACAATAAAATTGGAATAGGATGCCAATCTCTTTAAAAGTAGAAAGTCGTGTTCACATGAATGCAAAAACAACTTTCAACTCAAAATTATACTTTAGTACATAGTCAACGCCACATGTTAAAGTTGCAAACCACGTTTTCTAATTGGTTCCAATTCTGGCTTGTATACTATAACATATTTTTATATAAGATTCAATGGTTCAAAATTATTTTGAGTTGATAAAAATTCTGGCCCAAATGGCATGGGTTTGACCTAAAATAATATCGTTGTAGACAACCTTTTCCATAATTTATCAAAGAAGTCTCCATTTATTTAAAAAATTCAGCTTATTTAATTTTATTTCTTTTGAATTTTAAATATATCGTAAGAGGTAACGGGTTAAAATCAATTTGATTTTATCATAATCGTCCCCATAGGATGTCATTTTGACCAAAACAACATCATTACTTGCAATCTTTAAACTTGTTAAAGAAGTCCCTATTCAAAAGTTCAAGATTTTAAGTAGAAGTTGACATTAATGCGTTACTATAACTTCAAAAAAAATAAAAATAAAAATGTGTTATTATAACTTATATAAGATTAATAGATCATTGATATGATTTAACTAGGAGTTTCAAATCCACGATATTAGTAGTAAATATAAACAAGTTTGTGCACATCACGGCCTCAAACTAGTAACACAATATATAATATTCAATCTTGTGAAATCAACAAGGTATAAATAAGAGCTAGTATTCACTTTCTTGGCTTAGGTTTTCTCTTCTGGCTATATATTTTGGGATGTGGAGTTCGGAGTTCTTTACAATTCTAGGCATGGATTAATTGTTTGTTCAAACTCATGCGATGTAATGTGCGACAAGAGAACGATTTACAATCTCCTTTGACCTGTCCATATAATGTGCGGTAGGAAAAAGATTTACAATCTATATTGATCTGTCCAATACAATATACTAAATATAAGGTGAAAGGGAGAAAATACTAAATATTTGGGTTCTCACAATAGTGTGGCTATTGCCGTTTGTCTATTTCTGTTGATAGAGAGTAAAGATATTTAATTTGCAATTTAAAGTTTTGTGTTGGGTGGTTGAATATAAGCCTTTAATTTATCAAGGTGCTCCGCTATCCTTTGTGTCAACAAAATCATGCCACCGGCCATTAAAGATACAAAAGATTTTGTTGGGTCCGTTAAAACAATATGAAGCATCAAGTCCATCTCAATAGTAGAAATTAATCATAGTACCAAAAAACCTCCAACTCGGTTTTTTTTTTTTTTTTATAAAGAAAAAAAAAGAAAAAGAAAACCCTCCAACTCAAAAAGAGAAAGACAAGTCAACAATGTCAAATTAAATATATTGACGTGAAGTTACAAAAAAAAGGGTTCTGTAAATACCAACTGTGATTTGTGTACAAGATAATACAAGACAGCCCCCACCTCTTCTAATTCCAGTTTTTGCTAAAAGCCATTCTTTGCTTTTGGGCCAAGTTTGGTAGCTTAACATCAGTGGCCAATCCAATAACTTGAAGGAACCGAATAAAATACCAAGTCATGTCAATTTGCCACCATTCTAGTCCATGTCTTGCTGAATACTCGAAGGCGTGGTGGTTGTTATGCCAACCTTCTCCGAATGCAAGCACAGCCACCCACCTGCAAAACATCGTCTTTTTAAGATTTATTATTTATATGCAAGTCGATTGAACATGCAGTCTTCTAAATGTTGGGCCGAAAATCTTGTATTGTTTTATAATTAAGATTGTTTGGCTACGCCAAAGAACAAATAGGAAAACCAAAAAAAATTCTCGAAAGATGCAAGAAAAACATACCAGTTATTTCTCGACAGATCACGCGTGTTCCATACTTGTTTGCCCCAGACATGACAAGCTGAATTCACTAGCCAAGTGATGTGGTATACCCACACGATTCTCACACCCTGCATCGTCGCTTTACTCCATCAATCTCCAATTAATTTAATCTTGACTTTTATTTGTTAAATAAACAAACTTGAATTCTCTTTGAACGTTAAATTTTAGATCAATCTTGAATCTTGATACACAAAAACATGCATAGACCAAATAGGATGATAATTTGTACTCACCATTCCCCAGACAATGTATGGAAATCCTCCTAGTACATATAGCAGTGCTCCAAGCGCAATTGGATGGATTATGTAAGTGGTTTGAAGAAATTTGTAGAAGGGTTGCTTCTCTAGATCTCCAACATTATTAGGCTTTCCACACTGCAATCAAACCTCATTACTGATACATTTTTCAACCATTACACGAATCTTTATTTGTTAACACATTACCCTTTCAACGATAGAGTTGGTATCGAAGAGCCAACTCATATGGCTAAACCAAAATCCTTCAACTGGGCTATGTGGATCCTTCTCAGAATCACAAAACTGATGGTGGTACCTATGTGTGCTCACCCAGTCAATTGGGTTCCCCTGCATCCGCAATACATCAACTTTTCTCACAAGAAAACAGAATCTCCAAGTATCAAATTCTTTAATAAATAGGTGAGAACCAGACTTAAATTTTGCTTTTAATCTTAATGAAATTAACTGACCTGAAGTGCTTGAACACCACAATAAGCAAAAAAGTACTCAAGCCACTTGGGAATCTTGAAACTTCTGTGAGAAAGATAGATCTATGGAAAGACAGAGTAATGCCCAGAAGGCCAGTGATAACATACAATGCAACAGCAACCCCTAAAGCACTCCAATTGAATGTAAATGGCGCAAAGAGGCAGAGCACGTGCATAGCAACCACCACGCCCACGGTGGCGACGTCCAACGAATTCCACTTTCTGCCCCAAAATACATTCCGCCGCCTCTGCACCACCACATCAGATAGCAAAATTCTCCCAAAGTTTGCATCTTTTCCACACTCCGGTGATGGAATCGACGCGGCTGCTGTCACAATAATCGGTATCTCCCTTCTCCCGTTTCCAAATTTTGTTTTGCATTCATAATTCAGGGAATTCTGTGTTTCTTTAAGTGCCCTAGCATGATATACTAATTCTTGATTTTTATGTGTAATGGCAGAGAAATGGGTTTTTGCCGGTTTATTTTCTGAGCGGTGGACGGCTGAAAACGAGAAGGGTTTAGCCTTGGGCGGTGGCGGTGCTAGCAGCGCCATTTTCTTGGCTTAGGCTTTTTCATTAGTTTAAACGTTTTTGGGTTATATATACAACAATAAATTGGGACGTTGAATTCTGAGGAGTTAAGAATTCTAGGTGTGGATTAATGTTGAAACCCATGTAACGCGTGGCATAGAAAACCAGTTATACAAAATGTTTATCCAATAGTACAACGTACTAAACATGAGAGGCTTAAGAAGTGTATTGTGCCTGATGTTGGTGATAAGGCGGTGAGGCGATTTCGACTCTATTTGAGATGAGATGAAGATTTCTGATGTTGATGGGATAAAAGAGTGAGGTCAAGATTTTATATGGGTTCACACAAGTGTGCCCTATTGCCCTTTGGCTGTTTTTGTTGATGAAGATATATTTTTGCAATGTAAAAAGTTTCTGTTGTGTTGGTTGAGTTTATGCCTCTTAACATGCTATGCTATCCTAGTTTGTGTGCACCAAACCATCTCAGCCTCTAGCAAAATTGCAGCTGTAGCGGCCACGATTCGGGTATTTACAACTTGGCAAATGCAACTAATCTTTGGTACTAGAAAATACTTTAATATATTCACACCCTATAGTTCTGTCTAATACTGTCTCCCGTTTTCAAATTATTATGTGTGTTGAAATTTTCGTAGCTAAGAATGTGCCATCGTTTACTTCTCTCAAGCAAGTTATACATCTAGTTTATATGCTTGGTTAGGATATGGGGTGATTTGTAGCATTAACTCTTTAGAACCATTCTTTGCTTTTGAGCAGAGGTCGGAAGCTTTACGTCAGTGGCCAATCTCATAGCTTCAAGAAGCTTAATCACATACCATGCTATGTCAATCTGCCACCATTCTATTCCGAATTTAGCTGAATGAATACGGGAAAGCATGGTGGTTATGATGCCAACCCTCTCCAAATGTAAGCATAGCAAGCCACCTGAAAAATACAATGGAATATATTTCAACTTCTCAATTAATACAATCAAGTACTATAAAGAAGGGCAATGCTGTATAAATTTGACTTACAAATTATAGGACGGAAGTACGTACCAGGAGCTTCAGCAACTTGTGCTTGGTCATGAGAGTCCAATGCCTTGGGGTCACTTTTTCTTTTCTATTCAGATTTTTTTTTTTTTTTCTTCCAAAGAAAACACCATATGAGTTTCAGTCTAGCTTTTAGGTCTTCACCTAGGATCAATGGGGAATGCTTTCCGGCCACTTGTTTATGCCTATTTTGTGATGAACTAGTCGGCTTTATAACCTATATCCCCCCTTCTCATCCCACAAAAACCAAAAAGGGAGAATAAATAAATAACTCCAATAATTATTGAAATTGGAGGTACCATGTATCCATTTGAAGGTCTCTAACCTTTCCTTTTTGTGTTATTATGCAGAGTAATTCATACAACCTGTGAAAAGATATTTATTAATATAAAAATTACCAAATATTTCTTGATCGACCCCGTGTTCCTTGCTTGATCATGGCCCCAAGTGTGGCTGAATGAATTCACTAAAAAAGTGACGTGGTATGTCCATACGATTCTCACACCCTGCATTTCGATATTTAATTTAAGAATTGAAATTATTTATTTTTTCTAAATATTCCCCCATGCAATTAATTTAACGAGAAATATAACAAATTGCACTTAATTATAGGTATACGTACCATTCCCCAAACCAAGTATGGAAATCCTCCAAATGCATATATATAGTAGGGCTGCAAGTGCAATTGGATGGATCATATATGTTCTTTCAAGAAACTTCTAAAATGGTTGCTCCTCTAAATCTCTGACGATATCATTGGGTTTTCCAGACTGCAACGTTCCAGTCGTCTAATTAAAAATAATAATAATAATAATTGACAGAAATATGCGACAAACAAAATTGAACTTTGATAAATCTATATGTAGTCGTTTTTACATCAAAATATATACCTTTTCAATACACGACGCTCTTCCGATCTTGAAGATCCAAAAGTTATATGACTAAACCCAAATCCTTCATTTGGACTATGTGGATCTCTATCTGAAGCCACAAATAGATGATGGTATCGATGCGTGCTCACCCACCAAATTGGATCTCTCTGACCTCATCAAGTATTCAAAAGATCGTCATGATCATGCATGATAATTGAGAAATGATCAAGTGGTTAATTAATTAATGAAAATATTTATTATAACAATCAATAATAATAATATATATAATTAATTCACCTGAAGTGCATGAACACCGCAGTATGCAAAGAAATACTCAAGCCATTTGGGAACATTGTAACTTCTGTGAGCAAAGTTTCTATGATACGAAAGAGTGATGCCAACTGCCAAGGCTAGTGATTATATATAAGCCAAATGCCACCGAGAAAGCTCCCAAACTGAATGTCAATGGAGCAAATAGACATATATAGCAAATACACTACAACAGTAAAAAATAAAGAGACTACATCAGAAACATTCCAGTTTCTGCCCCAAAATGGTACTTTTTTCCTCCGATTCCTCACCAGCAAAATCCTCCCATGGGTCGGATCTTTTTCACATTCCGTTGCCCCATTAATGCCAAGTTCTTTTGTTCCGAAACTGTATTTTAGGGAACTTATACGTCTAACACAATTAAATATAATGTCTGATCCAGATTCTTGATATTGATGTTTATGCACTAATAGTGTAGTAGGAAAAAGGGTTTTTGGAGATTTATTAATCTTTGGAATTAGGTGAAGGCCGGAAAAGGAGAAGGGTTTACTAGCTTTGGGCTGAGGTAGTGCTAGCAGTGGCTCCATTTGGTTTCTTGGCTTAAGAGTAATGTGTGTTATAAGGGTTTTCTATCATAGAATATATATGAAATAAATTTGAGATCATGAGGATTCAATGCATGATGTAGATTTGTCAACCTAAAAAATAATTAAGGTATAGGATAAGTTGCGTATCGGATTTGTACAATACAATATTTTTTATTCGGTGGTTCGTTTAAGATGTAAGAACAAGTGTATGATTACGATACTTATATCTTCTATTATTAATGTTGATCATCCTTGAACGCATGGCTTTGATTGATTCCTAGTTGCCGTCCCTGACTAGTTTTTATACATGCGCTATATATGGATTGATCTGAAAAACGTGTGCTCTTCCGATCTTTCCAAATTTCTTAGGAGTTCAAAATTTATTTACTTAAAATCACAAGTTTCTATTCTTTTTCGCTTCTTCATTGCCCCGCATAAATATAGTAGGAATAGACTTTTCCACGTCTGAATGTTGCTTGTGAGAAAAAATTTGTGTAGGACGGTCATGTCATTCTATTTGTTTAAAATTTCAATCATAACTATGGTCATGACTCGTCAATTCAACTCCCTCCAACAGATAAATATTTGAATTTTGATATGATATCTTCTGAAGTAAATAAATGACAATTCCATGTACCCAGCTTGCAAGAAAAAATATGGAATCATCATCCACAGAAGTGAGAAAAGAAAATTTATGCGTTTTAGAGCACAATTAATAATGCAGGGCTCTCACAAACTCAAATAGAGTGTAACAATTAGGGTGTAAAATCCTTTTTGGGGTAGGGTAAATGAGGGGCACTTTACTTTCTTGTCCTACAAATACATATTCAACCCAATTAAATTAGTCCACGTGTCTAATTTTAATGTTTTGCCCCCAATTTTCCCCCTTGACATACCTAGTATGGTTACTATGTGTAGTAGCTTGCAGCAATTTGGTTTTATTGGTAGCTATACTGTGGGCTTGATTGACACTTCACATATTCTATTGTACTTTGCTTGTGAGGATGAGTATACACGTCTGTTTTCGAGGCATGAGTGGTTTGTTGCTGGATGTCGTTTGCGTTTCTTGAAATGGGCTTCTGATTTTTGTCCTGACTGTGAGACTCCTATTGCCTCTGTGTGAATTTCTTTTCCTTTATTACCTATTCATTTGAGGGCAAAAAAGTGTTTGTATGGTTTGGTTCGAGTTGTTGGAGCTTCATTGCATATTGATGAGGTTACGGCTGATTTGATATGTCCTAGTGAGGCTCGAGTCTTAGTTAAGGTGAATTTGGAGTATAAGCTCCCTGAAAGAGTGTCGATTTGATAGAGGATATGTGTGTAGTTTTTAGCACTCTTGTTTATGAGTAGGTGTCTTTGTTCTGCACTCTGTGCCGACACTTAGGGCATGCTGGAAGTTCTTGTAGGTTTGGACTTACTGCGCCTCTGCCTTCTTCTCAGGCTTTACCTCTAGCCCCCTGCCCCCGCCTCTGCTGGCTGCACCTCCTCGTGATAAGGGGAAGGAGGTTATTTTTGCACCGGCCAGACAGTGGGTTCATGTGACTGGAACCAAGGGTTAGACATCTTCAATTGCGCAGGCCCCTACCAGTATTTTAGTCACTCCGTCTTCAGTGAGATCGGAAGAGCGTCGTGTACCCATGTTGACTCTTCTCCACGAATGAGCACTTCTACTTTGCCATCTATTTCTGTTTCTGCTGGTCTGGTTGAGTCTTGTGCTTCTGGAGTTAGTACTAGTGTATTCCTAGTTGTGCCTCCTATTGTTGCATCTTCTGTTTTTTGTGCCAGTTGTGCCTCCTAGCAATTCTGTTTCCTCTGTTTTGGTTTCTGCTCCCCCTGAGCCTGTGGTTAGTACTCCATTGCCTGCTGGTGTGCGTAGTGCAGATCTATTATCAGCAGGTGGTTGGGTTCTCCCTAAGGTGAGTCTGGATTTGTTACAGTCACTCTTAGACCGGGATCCGCCTGGGATGAATATGGATATGTCACAGGGAATCTTAGACCGTCAGCCTTGACGCTCTTCCGATCTCTTGACACTTTTAACAAGCATGACTTGGCGGTTGATAAGAAATTGAAGAGGGCTACAGAAGAGATTTTGCAGGCTATTGAGCACACTACTGGGCTCTCTGTTATGTCTCCTCCTTCATCTAAGAAGAAAAGTACTCATTCTCTGGTTTTGTTGGATCAGTGGCTTCAATTAGTCAACGGTTTGGCCCTACAGATATGGTGCAGGCCAATGTTATGTCGGACTTGGATGCTATGGGTCTCTATTAGTTGAACACTACTGCATCCCCGCCTTCTCTCAGTAGTCAGCCTATTGTTTACATGTATGATACTTGGAAAGAGGATACGGATCCTCAATTGGATTCTGAGTCAGAGTACATGTAGGCACTGCCCTAGCCGGCAGATCTACCTGCGCCCATCCATGTACTCCCCCCTTGTTGAGTGCACATGTGAGACCTTTTGCCCTCCCCGTGCCCCACCGATATCTGGTCGTAGTTCCACTTGGGCAGGTCGTAGTGCTTCATTGAACTCCACGGACTTTGCAGATGAGATCGACCACATATATTTCACTCAGAGGAAGAAGAAAGGATGTGGTCATTCTCCATGATTAGATCAGTTTACTCTTTTTTTCCTGTATTTCATCGACTATTCATATTGGAGTTTCTTTTGTTATTTTTTTCTTGCAGTGACTGGAGGTCAGACCTAGCTCTTCTCCTTTTTTGTTTCATTTTTTCATTATTAATAAAATCAGCCACGCTAGTGGTCTTTACTTAAAAAAAAAAAATTTCCCCTACACATTATTTGAAAATAAGTTTTTCCCTTTGATTTTTTCTCCTTAACTTTTTTTTCCTACATTCATCTTGCTCTTAATATAATTATAGACAACTCGTCTAATATATTACAATCAACAGTCTAATATCTTACTATATTACAAAAGAAATTATATATATATATATATATATATAATCTACAAGTTGATTGACTAACGTGACGGGCAAGATTACAACAACAGGCACAAAAAGGGGGGAAAAAGAAATAAAGAAAGAAGATACTCGAATCATCTGCGAAGTTTAAATGAAGACCATATATATATATATATTGATTTTATTATGTAAATTTGATGATAGGTAACTATTCAACATTTTATTGTTTATTGTTGGAACGATTTGGAGTTAGTCTTCATTGCACAGAACAATGTGTGTTGACAACAAATTTTTTTTGTAATTTGGCTTTTAACTGTCATTGGGCATTTTTTCATTGGTTCACTTTTTTCAAAAATTTAAACCGTTATTATTATTTTTTTAACTTTTTTTAACAAGTTAAAGTATATATAGTAAAATGATACCGCGTGATAGTTTATAAACTAATTTATAAATAACTCGTTTAAAACTCATAAATGAGTCGATCACATACACGTTGAAAAGTTTTCATGCAATTGAAAGAAAAGAAATTAAAGAATTTTGCCATAGATATTCCAAAATCTAATAAGAGTGCATCTAGATTGCTATTACTAATTTCCCCTTTGACTATCAATTTTTTTCCCCCTGAAAACCGCCTTTGACTACCAATTCATTATTACGAGTATATATTATTTTGAGAGGAAAAATAACTTTGTTAAAGTTTTAATTGGATTGGGTTGAATTTGTTATCTTGGTTATTTAATTAATTAATATTCGTTATTTTAGTTTCCGCAGTCGTGTCAATATTTTCTTATTAGGCGCTGACGTTTTAATTATTTGCTTCCTGTGATTGTGAATTTTTGTTCACTATATTCTTATGTGCAGTATTGAAAATGGCACCACTTACATGTGCACCGTATGATGCAAAAAAAATAAAATAAAGTAAAATAAAAGCGTGCATAACATCTACAATAATTACTATATTAAAAGAAACATAACTGGAAATATCTGTTTTCGGATAGCCAGGATGTTGATGGAGATCATGTTTTGAGTTCTCTTTTTGTGTTCACAGAATTGTGTGGACAAGAAATGACAATATGAAACTTGCGGCTAGTTTTTCTTATAAAACTAATCTAATGATATGGAGAAATAAGACTTTTTCCCCCTTTTTGGTAAAGGAGAAATAAGACGTTGGTAATAATAATAAGAGATAGACATAAACAATACACAAATTAAAATTTATATTTGTTTAGCTGCTAGGGAACACTCTTGTTCTTCTGAAAACTTTGCATGTCTTGTGATCACTACAGAAATTATATAACTGTATAAATGAGTTCTGATCTAACACCATATGTTATAGCACAATAAAGTACTACATGACTATGTGTCGTGCATCGGGAGGCGCCACATGAGAAACCGCAACAACCATTTATAATGTGAAATGAGAGATGTATCCATTTAGAGAAAATGTTAATTACTTGATCAACAACCATTCTAATATCCATTTAGTGTTAATCACTTGATTAGAGTTGCATGAGAGGCTAACACTCTTTATATTGAGTGAAATGTGAAATAAGAGATCCCATGAAAACTAATCATCAAAGCAAAACTCACTGGCATGATCAACACTTTTCAACCCAATTACAAAAATACCTTGTTACGAAGAAGTAACGCACCCTTCTCCGTGCCTATTATTTTTAAATGCCATCCTTTGCTTCTGAGCAAGTGTCGGTAACTTGACGTCAGTGGCTAATCCAATAATCTTGAAAAATTTAATCAAATACCAAGTCACGTCCATCTGCCACCACTCCAATCCATGTCTAGCTGAATATTCGAAAGCGTGGTGATTATTATGCCAACCCTCTCCAAATGTAAGCAAAGCCACCCACCTTGGTAAATATTCAAGTTAATTTAATGATTATTAGTATTGTAGTGATAGATTGAATCTTGAAAACTATCTTTATGATATATAGAATACATATATATTAAAAAATTACCAATTATTTCTAGATCGGTCACCCGTATTCCACGTCTGTGTCCCCCAAATATGACAAACGGAATTCACTAACCAAGTGGCATGGTAGACCCACGCAATTCTCACACCCTGCAACAGAGCATTAGTTATTAGTTATTTTGTTTGATTTAAAATTTATATTAATGTTCTGTTAACTTAAATTATTGAGATCAGAAATGAGAAACTGATATATATATTAATAATAATAATTGCACTTACACATCCCCAGACAAGGTATGGAAATCCCCCGATTGCATATAAAATTGCTCCAAATACAAGTGGGTGGATTAGATAAGTGCTCTCAAGAAATTTGTAGAAGGGTTGCTCCTCTAAATCTTGAACACTGCTGGAATTCATACACTGCAAAAGTTTCTAATTTCAGGTTCACGACTACTTCTTGTAAAATCACATTAAAATGATGATAAAAATATATATATACTTGCATGTAAACAGATACCTTTTTAATTCTAGAGGAGTTGTCAAAGATCCAAGTTAAGTGACTAAACCAAAATCCTTTTATTGGACTATGCGGATCATTTTCTGAGTCACAATATTGATGATGACACCGATGCGTGCTCACCCAAAAAATTGGATCCCTCTGAAAATATTGTCAAGAATATCCAATATAATAGGATGAGTGATGATGATAACATTATAATGAACAATATAATTAATTATCTCTGCAAACAATAACTTAGATTTATATAGGAAAAAAACTAATTAGTTGATGCATGTGTAAAATATCGGCGACTAACAATGTTTTTATTAACCCACACAAAGACGGATCTATATTGTCTTACCTGAAGGGCAAGAACACCACAATATGCAAAAAAATACTCGAGCCATTTGGGAAGTTTGAAACTCTTGTGAGAAAGAAGTCTGTGGTAACAAAGAGTGATACCTAACATACCGGTGATTATATATAAACCAAATGCTACCCAAAATGCACCCCAATTAAATGTGAAGGGAGCGAAGAGACAGAGAAAATGCAAAGAAACGAACAACATGATACTGGTGACATCCCAAGCACTCCACTTTCTACCCCAAAAGACAATATCAATATTCTTCCTCTTCACTACATTGGACAAAAATTTAATCCTCCCAAAATTTGAATGCTTCCGCCCTTTTGCAGCACTCGCATTTGAGACCATCCCTTTGCCATAATTTACAGAATTCTTTGGTGCCAGCCTGCACAAGTTTCTAACAGTACAATAATGTACTGATGATTTTTTATTCTTATAAATAACAGTACTAGGAAAATGGGTTTTCGTTGTTGGAGATTCAGACTTGATGCTGCGGATTAGTTGAAGACTTGAAAACGAAAACGTCGACGATGGCAGTGCCATTTTCTTGAATTTCCAGAGAAGTGGAGTCTTCCTTTCCTTTCTAATTGCTGTATATGGGCAAAATTAATAAAAGGGTTATAGTGTGCATGTTACACGTTGCGAAGCATTTTCTTTTTCCTCTTAATTTGAAGGGTCAAGATTTAATTTGGATGTTCCATAGGAGGGTCTACATGTCTCCTTCAACTTTGAAAAATAATTTATATATTAGAATTTGAAAAATGCCAATTATTTTTCAATAAATCCCCATATCATATAAATTATTTTTATCGACTTCTTTTCTATATGAATACCCATATACGACTTTCACATCCTGATTGATTACTGATTTTCCTTTTTTTTTCTTTTCTCTCTCTCTCTTTTTTTTTTTATTAATACTACACCATAAATTATTTTTATCGACTTCTTTATGATGAATTTAAAGTATTATATTAGAATCGGAAACCTAAAATTCTATAGAAACTACTCCAAAAGTCGTAAAAATGTTCTTACCATTTTAATGAAATAGCAGAAACTCTAAGAAAACATGTAAGAAGAAATTCTGTATATATATAAAACATCTATATAAGCTCTACCTAAATGTTAATTACCTTAAAAGAAACTTAAATTATAGAGGCTCTATTAGATAGATAGCTAGATAGATCAAGTTACCTTAAAACTGATCTATATATTAAACTTAAAATTCATGCAGAGGAACGAAACGGAAACTGAAGAAATCTTGAGCCATAGTCCAAAGTCTAAAACAGAAACATGTACTAATTAAGTGGTGATAATTTAACTTCCTCTTTGATTATCAATTCATTAAGACACGAGTGATAAATAGATCATTTTGAGATGAAAATGATTTTGTGTTAACATTCTTTTAGTTGGATTGGGTTTGTTATTTTAATTAGTTGTTCAATTAATATTAAATAGCGAATATTGTGAAGTTTAAACTCTGCTACTTTACAAGGTTTATGCACCATCTTGCGTTGTACATTCTTGTTAATATAAGAAGGTTCACACGCATCGGTTGAGAATTTCATTTAAAAACCCTTTTCATACGGGGTTAATATATATTTTTTATTTATAACATAAATCCCAATGAAGTTCAACACCATTACAGGGAAAGAAAATACAAAAAGGTAAACCAATTTGTCCCCAAAAAAAAGAAAAGAAAAGAAAAGGAAGGTTGAATCAAATAAGTGGTCTCAGCCGGCCGAAAAGGGGAGATCGGAAGAGTGGGCTCAAGAAGTGTAGAGATTGTTTGATTCTAATTATTTGTCTAAATTTTAAGAAATTATAATAGTGAGAGAGATGTAGAGAGTGTGTTGGAAATGTAAAAATGTTTGAAATATATTATTATAGTTGATCAGTTATCAAATTATTAGTATATAAAATTATAAATATATAGTATAATGAGAACTAAATAAGCTCTAAAGAAGCATTGGTTTCGTCTTCCACACCCACAATGCTAAATATCTAACCTTCGGAATGGTGTTGATGGGGTGGTCAAGATCAGCTTTCAATTTGTGCGGCCATTGTATAGTAGTACATGCATGTGATTAGCACATCCATTGGTTTAAATGATAGTACTGGCATTCGTCTCATTTATATATATATATAGAACACCTTTTTTTTTATATTTTAATTCCAATTATATAATCTCTGTTGGGAATTAATGTAAATTCCCCGATTACGTCCGCAGGACCGTTGTTCAAGGAATTTTAATTGAGACAAGAAAAATAAAAGATGAAGACGAATTTAACGGACTGTCAAAGCTTTCCACTATATGATTAAAGTCGCTACAACCATACAGAATTTTCACTCGCCAAAACCCATCCCCCAAGTATTACAAGAAAAATATACCAAGCTTTACCGCATCTACCAATTTCTACCCTTTGCCTAACCAGCGAAGAATTAAAGAAATCCCAAGACGCTAAGCTACTATTTTTCTTCACAAGACTATCTGACCCGACTCAAGTGG
>CAVNYN010273204.1:0-18298 GCA_963692815.1 Nyctanthes arbor-tristis | reverse complement strand
CAGCCCAACCCAATTTCTATTTGGTTTCATATCTTTGCCAATTCAACCCAAACCACCTGGCACTTGAACTCAATCCAACCCAAACCCTATTTGGTCAGTTTGGGGTGGTTTGGGTTGGGTTTTCTCCTACATTTTTTTTTTTTTTTTTTTGCTTTTCTCCTTTTTCTATTTAATTTTTTATTTTTTTTCCCTTTTCATTTTTCTTTCAAGCATTATACCGAGCAAATAGCTATACATTGGTGGAGCCAAATGCCAATGAACCTAATCAAATTTGCTAAAAAGTGAGATTGAGAAGAAAAAGGATAAGGTTGCCACTCCGTAATATTGGCATAAGGACAAAACTTGAAATGCAAACTAAGGATCCTAAGTTGTTTATATTTATATAATATTTATTTTCAAGAAAATAGTTAGACATGGTACACACGTGTGAGGCATTAAATGCTGATTATGAAACGTGGGCCTTGCCACACGTGAGAGTAGATTTGGACTTGGACTTTGGGGTTCGACTTTGGGGTTCAAATTTGGTCCACTTACTTATTCAATAACAATGGCCTTGTTTTGACCTCGAAATAAAAAAAAAATAATAATAATAATATAATCTATATAAACTATTAAAGAAGCTGAGTTTTAGTGGGACCCACCACAGTTTTCCCCCTAAACTCAACTCCCTACTTTTGTTATAAAATTTTTTTTTTGGGTAGGAAAATGAATATTTATTTTGCAATGGGTATTCGAAAAAAAAAAGTAGGCAGGACCACAACAAATAAATTCTGAATTTTGAATATATGACCTTGATATCTTCATGCATTGATTACAGTGGCAGCATTAAAGATTCAACAGTGCAGTCATTCACACTATATCATCCATTTTGTATCTTCATTGCAGGCATACTGCATTAATTACAACTGCAGCATTAAAGGCTCAACAGTGCAGTAATTCATACTGTATCTGCCATTTTGTATCTTATTGGAGGCATTCTGCATTAAGAACAGCAACAGCATTGAAAATTTCCTTATCAAATTTAAAGGCTCAAGATGCACAGTTTTTCAAAACCAAATAAGCAATTTTTAATCTTTTAACATACCAAAGAGCTACCTATTTAAACCAAACGGCCCACTTGAAAACCTCCACCGATTTTTCTATCCAGCACCTAAGTTATAGAATCACTATGAAAAACAGTTTTAGAGTTGCCAAAAAAATGCCTGCCATTTTCATGTTGTTGAAAGACATTAATCACAACCGGTTTGACTGGCGTCTAAAGCTCCATTACGGGAGAAAATAGAGCATACCAGAAGGAGACTGGATGGGAGCAAGCCTAGAGTTCCTATTCATAAATAAAACAGTACATATATAAGCTTAAAGTTCTTTTCTAATTCCCAATGAAACCATTTTTTCTACTTAACAAACTTCACTGTTTTGCTTTCTTACACAAACAGGGCGACATAATTCAAGCAACTGTGAGAGGAAAAAGTATTGCAAAATTCAACAGCCTAATAGAGGAGAATGAGCCATAAGTAATCAAAAACATGTCTGTCCAAGAAAACAGCAGGCTCTGCCCAACAACTGGACATAGTTTCCGGCTTTATTTTTTGGAGAAGACTTATGTTGTAAGAACCACCGATTCCAGGTTTTCCATAGTCATCTACCAACTTAAGCCATGTCATCAGATCCAAGAGTCAAAGCATTCTGACAAAACGCCCCTATTCAGTTTGTCTTACTATTTTTCCTTTTACTTTTTTTTTTGTGTAATTTAACAATTTGTAGCTGAAACTGTAAAGTAGTTTAATAAACAAACTGAATTTTTCAGATGTAATCGAGCATGTAGTTGGAGACAACAATGAGACCAAGATTGTACACTACAAAGAGTGGTACCAGACGCATGGAAATGCAGCTTGAAGACCAACGGTGCAGTACTCTCTAAATAGAAATTATAGAAATTATTTTCAAGTTTACTAAACAATAAAAACCGTTGACACAGTGGAAACTGCATACCATGGACTCTATGGGAGAGCTACACCTTGGAAATGCAAAACCACATAGAAAATGTAGGAAAATGTCAAGCACTAGTGGTTCTTTTTCAAATGTGTCGTAGCAACGAGTTCAAAGTTTTGTGCTTGACACTGTAACATTTTTTTTTGTATATTAGACTGTCAAATTAAAAGCTAACATTTCATTTTGTTTCCTTTTTTAGGGGTTCGAGTATCAAATACATTCTATGCAACAAAAATTGTGGTCAATGCAGAAGTCAATGAAATAGCAGAATTTTTGGCTAAGTTAGTAGCAATGCATCAGTTTTTTCGTAATAGCCAAATTTCACAAAAAACCTAACATTTCTGCCTATTCTACAGTCTACCACAAGGGAAGCGTGACATATCATATGAAATCAGCCAAGCCTCAACTATTTCACACAAAACAGTGAAAGAAGAAATAGAGAGTATTGTTGACAATATGAACAAACTAGATGACGTACCAAAAATAGTCACGGTAATATTAACTAGGCCTAAGAAATGCTTCATATGAAAGACGTGGTATAGAGAACTAACGTAATTTTTGCTTTCTTTTAAACATGAGCAATGGGTCTGGGTTATAGGTATAATTTCAGCAATCAAACAAGAGCACGGATGGTGCTTCCCGAGCTGTGTAAAATGCTTCAGGAAAATTGTACGGTATGGGAACGTTTATAGAAGTGACAAGTGTGGTCCGGTTGACAAAGAAAATAAGTTCCGTCTATTACTTGAGGTTTGTGACGGCACACAGTACTTAGAGCTTCTAATGTGGAACAAATGTTGCAAAGAATTAATAGAAGAGACTGCAGATGATATAACTAAATGCCTAGAAGCTGTGAGTAACTCATTTTGCTATCTTTTACTGTTTCATCTAAACTTGCAACACTTAAAGTTTCATTAATTTTTCCTGCCAGAACACAGTAAAAAGGGACGAGGATCCCTTATTCAAGGGCAAGAGAATAATGAAATAGTGCTTTCCAGGCGATCTTTACTATTTGGTTGGGAGAGTTGTTTTTTCTGTTAAATGTGCAGGAAAAAAAATGTCGAAGGCGGCGACCCCCTGTTTATGTTGCTAGGCAGATTTATGGGGATGCAAAACTTATTAGGAGAGGAAAGAAGTTCGAAGGAAAAATTGGTGATGATGATGATGAGTTTAACGACACTGAAAGAATGACAGACGAGGGTTCAGTTTGTGATGAGGTTACCTCCAGTCAAGAGGCCCCCCGGTGACGACATTGACAACATCATCGATGGCGACGAATCTAGCTCTGTTGCACAGAGCTTCAACAAGTTATGCAGGGTGATAAAGAAAGAAAATGATTGAAAAAAATATTTACATGCTCAACTTCAAATCTACTGATGTTTATTTTAAATTCCTAGTTAGACTTAGTCTGTAATGCTTTCATTTTGTAACTAACATCCGATCGTCTTAGTTTTGCTTAGGGTTTTCGTAGATGATTAATGGATGTTGAATTTCAACGCACGATGTGTCCAAATCCGTAATATGGAAATCCGTTCAATTTCACTATAAGTGGTTTTCCTACTACTATTGTGTTGCTAATTTAAAAGTATAATTATTGCAACTATTAGCCCTCATTCAAACTTAGTTGCCTTCAACGTCAAAGATCTTAATAAATTTGGCTGGCGCAAATAAGTAACTATTAATAATACTTCTGTTAATATAAACTAACAGACTTATAACATTAAACATAATCTTATATCATCTTAAAAAATAAACTAATAAACTTATATTGCTGATAAGTAACGAAAACTAGCTATTAGCACTTCATTCCAACTTAGTTGCTTTCAACCTCAAAGAACTTAGTAATGTGAAGTAGGGCACATTTAGTTATTTAGAGTATTTATTGCTCAATTGTTAAACTATCAACTTAATTATCATATCTTATTACTACTTCCATTAATATTCAAACATTAATAATGATATCTAACAGTCTTATACACTGATAAGAATAAACATTATCCTTTTGAATAACTAAAAATAAATCTAATGAGATTAAGTTACTGATAAACTAATAAGTTCTAAATGATTACACTTACTAAATTACTGACACTCATAGAAATCTTTTCATTTTTAAATTAATCAGATTTATCTGATAATTACAGTTCAGCTTAAGAAGAATTAGTGACAATTATTAAACTATTTCAATTTCAACTGACAAATTAATGAGTAACATAAGTAGACAGAAGATTTAAGAGGTAAACCTTAATATACTAAATAGAAGATTAATAAATAAATTAATTGTTAACAGTCAACGACTTATAAACTAATATATATTAATTCTTAAATACTTTCACTTACGAAAATTACTCATAATTTTTAAGATTAATTTAATTATAAACTAATAAATATTATATACTTAAACATATTTACTAACAATTAAACATACTCTATTAACTTTTAGAATAATCAGATTAATCACATTATCACTGGTAAACTTAAGAAGAACTGGTAATTAGTAACTATTAGACAAACAACTTCAGATTAAATGATATATTAATAAGTAACTACATGTCCAATCACATTTATTACTTATCTGCTAAAACAATTTGTATGTTTGACTTCCTAAATAAAAATTTCATGTTTCCACATTAACCGAGAATATCACAGCTATTGCTGCAATTTTTTTCTGTCAGCCAACCTTTGAAAACTGAAAAAGCATTTTTTTTATTTCTTTAAATGTACCACACGAGTGCCTATTTAAACCCTTCCCATCCCAACAGAGTTACCAAGAAAAGGTTTAATCATTATTTTCAGAAGCCAACCTTTTTTTTCCTTTTTTCTCTATAAAATAGTGTGCACAGTACAGCAGACCTATTAAACTCATGCAAGGGGTAACAGTTCTGGCATGTTTATTTTATTGGAGGGGGAAATAACATAGCTCACTCTTTGCTAGTTGTGTCAACTTGGAGCAGTGCAATTTCCCTCTATAGCATATTCTACCTTCCATTAAAAAAAAAAAAAAAGAGGTCCTAACTCCTTAAGCAAATTTCCCTGCCATTCACATAAGATGATATTCAGAATAACTATTACGCTTCTTTCTACCACACAATCAGCCATTCAAGAGTAATCAAGCAGAGATTCACACAAGGATGCCGATAATAAACATCTCCCAGTCCAAAAGAAGACGGACTGCAAAGAGTGCACATACTGCCAGCAGGCATAACAATCAACCTATTTGGACAGGTATATTTCCCTCCTACTTTCTTTTTTCGCCATTTATTTTTGCTCCTTTTTTTATCAGCTGTTGTTAGAGTATTTTTCATCTAAACAGAAAAGACCGCTGATAAGGTGTGAAGGCTAAAGAACTCTAACGTACCTACTTATTTTGTTAGCAATTAAAATTTCTTAAGTGGATAGAAAATACCTGATCTCCATGATCTTACTGACCAAGGAAACCTATCATATAACTGTGTTGCTGCAAGAAACCTACAAATCAAAGAGGGGCTTCATGTAAGTCAGGCAACACAATTTATAACAGTTCAAATGAAAACTCATCAGTACCACTGAGTTATATAACAACATGTAAGAAAGATGATAGCTAATTTTTCACCACAAGTTTGTGTACTCAATTATTTTCAATTAATTTATTTAGATGCTACGTATTAATGTGTTTTCTATTTTTTTGTTGCTGTCTGGTTTGTATAGTGCACAATGTGACTGGACCAGGAGAACCAAGGTTGAGGGAAATTACTCATATATAGAGGTTGAATTCCCGGAAACATGTCTTGAACAAAAAGACAATCTGTTATTTGCCCTCTACTGCACAGCTGGAGTCTACAATGAAGAAAAATACCTCATCTGTTTCCAATCTAGGAAGGCAAACCCCAGGTTACTACATTGTGTCTCCTAATGTCTTTTTATTATGTGATTACTATATTCCAGAATTTGTTTTATAATTTTCAAGAAATTCAACTAAGCGCTATATTATTACAGGGCAACATAGAAAGCAATTAGTGTCTCCTTTTTCATCTCCAGGTATTATCTACCGAACTAATCTCTTTTTTCATCTCCAAGTACTATCTACTGAACTAACATATTTTCTGCATTTATTAATCATTCTATTATTCACTGATTGCATTTTAAGTAACTTTATCGAAATTTGACTGTTTGCTTTTTAATTCATCATTTGATTGAATTCAACTAATTCAATACTGTTTAGGTAACTCACTGATTAAGGATGTTTAAATAACTTATTAAAAATGTTTAAGAAATGTAACTAACTTATTAGAAATGTTTAAAAATTTTTTACTAACTAATTAGAAATATGTAAGAATATTTAACTAACTTATCAAAAATTTTTACAAATCTTTAACAGAATAATTCTAATTTTAAGGAATCTTTAATGTGCTTATTAGAAAGTTTTTAGGAATCTTTAACTGGCCAATTGTCAATTGCTGGAATCTTTAAGTGACTTATTAGAAATTTTAGGAATATTTAACTAACTTATTAGACATATGTAAGAATCTTTAACTAACTTATTAGAAATTTTTACGAATCTTTAACTGGCTTATTAGAAATTTTACAAGAATCTTTGACTGACTTATTGGAAATTTTCAGGAATATTTAACTGACTTATTTGAAATCTTTAAGAATCTTTAAGTGACTAATTAGAAATTTTTAAGTATTTTTAACTGACTTATCAGAAATATATAAGAATGTTTACATGACTTATAACAAATTTTTAGGAATCTTTAACTCACTTATTACAATTTTTTAGGAATCTTTAACTCACTTATTTCAAATTTTTAGGAATCTTTAACTGACTAATTATAAATTTTTAAGAAACTTTAACTGACTTAATAGAAATTCAAAAGATTCTTTAACTGACTTATTAGAACTATATAGGAATCTTTAACTGAATTATTAAAGTTTTTAAGAATCCTTAACTGAATTATTAGAAATTTTTAAGTATCTTTAACTGAATTTTTAGAAATTTCTCAGTGTCTTTAACTAACTTATTACAAATTTTTTAAGAATTTTAACAATGCATTACCAACTTCAAATCTAACTTTGTCCTAATTTGACTAATTGCTTTTTAACATATTGTTTGATTGAATTCAGCTAACTTAATACCTGTTAAACTACCATACTGATTAAGGATGTATAACTAACTTATTAGACAAGTTGAGAATGTTTAACTAAGCTATCAGAAAAATTTTAGTGTGTGAACTACGCACTACCAACTTTTCACATACAAACTTCAAAACCATGATTTATAATATACTAATAGGCAATACTCATAACACAGAAATATGCAAATTAACATGTTTATCAGGACAAAAAATATATTTTAATCTTCGTGTCTCACCTGGATTTGGTCAACAGCCCGCCGTGTAAAGTAAACGGGAAATCTAGCCATCTAGGTTCTGAGTTTTTCCTATTGAAGTACACATATAACCATTGTTAGAGCTTATAAAACTGCGTTAGAGAAAAAAGTAAATTGGAAAGACATTTTCAGAAGTGAATTACCTTACAATTGCTGGCGTATTCACATGCTTCACCCCCGTAACGCACCATTTAGTTTTACAAAATTTAAATCCGGACCATCGAAAACAATAATTAGAGTACACATTGTAAAACTTTATGATACAAATTGATTGGTCCAGATGTTGTAATGGCGAACCTATACACATCACTAATACACTAAAGGCATAAAGAAAAAAATAAAATGAAGTTTTACACAAAGTGACTCCTTCCCATTACAAAAGCTTATCCGGCTTTTTAGGTATGCCCAAATTCCTGAAGATCTGCTTCGATTTTTTGCTGCTGGAACAGATCAAAAAAAAATTTAATATCAAGTAAATTGTAAAAAAGTGTAAACCAAGTTGAATCACGGGCAAATGCTTTGATTAGCTGACTACTTTGATTATAGAAAGACAAAAATATAAAAAAAAACTAGGCAAACGAAAATGATACAAAAAAAAGTAGGCTACTGTTTTCTTTGTCTACTGGAACTGGGGAAAAAAGTAACCAAAATAATAGAATTTGGTCAAACTACTGGTCAACCATTAAACAAGGCAAGCAGACGGAGGAAAAATCAAAAGAATTTAAAGAATAACCATTTTAAAAGGAAAAACCAAATTCAATGAATTTCAGCTAACTGGTCAGAAACTTAAACAAAACAAATAGAGAAAAGCGGAAAACAATTTGGCCAACTACTTGGCTCTTTTAGGCAAATGCAACGGAAAAAAAAAATTTAAAAAAAAAGAAAAGAAAAAACCAACTACTTGGTCAAACATTTAAACGAAGCAGACCTCTAAAATGTTGGGATGTACGACCAGTAAACAAAGATCTGGATTCATTTTTTTGGCTATTCGAACTGATCAAAAAATTTAAACTGAATATCACTTAAATACTCAAAATGTGCTAATAAACCACGTAGACAGAGTAACTAGATAGACACGGATTCTCCTATGATTTTCAGCTACTTGAACAAAAAAAAAAAATCGTACATAATTCAGACAAAGTGGATCGAGCGACGGTAAACTTATCTATATCACGTGCAGTTTAGGTTAGTCAAGTTGTCTCGACTCAACTAAAAGCACCGAATACGCTACTTCAGTTTTACAGATCTAGCTCTGCGAATGTGTACAAGCACCGATAAGAAAATAAATTAAACTATTTTCAAATAATTGGTCAAAGACATTAAGGAATGAGATGTATAGAGATTTACACTACAAGAAAATAGGTCTTTTACCCACACATGAAATAGCCACACATATTATGTGTGAGTATTTAGCCACACATAATTTTAATATGTGTGGATAATTTAATAAATATACTTCATTTGTTATTTAACATTTATTATGTGTAGATAAAAGTTTTTGCTACATTTAAAATTGGTGGAAGAAAAAGCAGCATTTTCAAAAATTGGCGGGAGTATATAATTTTTTAATAAATTTGATGTGGCATTTATCATTACTTAGATTACCCACAACGTACCTATTATTTTTGTGTGGGCAATTCTCCAAACTTTATATGCAATAAGCGCTTACTTGGCTCCAATGTGGTGTCTACTCTCCACTACTTAGAGGATAAATGTAAAATCAAATTTATATTACCCACACATAATTATAAATGTTATTTATGTATGTGTAATTCTCCAAACTTTATACACAATAAGTGCTTACTTACTCTAATGTGGCGCCTAATCACCACTACTAACATGATAAATACAAAATCAAATTTATATTACCCACACATAATTATAAATGTTATTTGTGTGTGGGTAATTCTCCACACTTTATATGCAATAAATGCTTACTTGGCTCCAATGTGGTGCCTAATCACCACTATTTATAGAATAAATGCAAAATCAAATTTATATTACACACACATAATTATAAATTTTATTTATGTGTGGGTAATTCTCCAAAACTTTATATACAATATGTGCTTGCTTAGCTCCAATGTGGCCCCTAATCACCATTACTTAGAGAATAAATGCAAAATCAAATTTACATTACCCACACATAATTTTAAATGTTATTTATGTGTGGGTAATTCTCCAAAATTTATATACAATAAGTATTTACTTGGCTCTAACGTGGCGCCTAATCAACGCTACTTATAGGATAAATGCAAACTCAAATTTACATTACCCACATATAAATATAAACATTATTTATGTGTAAGCAATTCTTCAAGATTCATGTATATGTACTGCTTATGTGACTACAACGTGATGCACAATCACCATAATATGTAGGATAATTGTAAAACCGTATCTATATTATCTACCCATAATTATGAATTTTTTATGTGCGGGTAAGTTTTAAAGCTTTATGTACATTGACGTAGGCGCACCTATGCTCAACAATTCTAAGAAACGCAACACACGATAACATGAATTAAACTAAACAAAAGATCTCTCTTTTTCTTATTCAAATGCAACCGAGAACCCTATAATGTATGAAAGAAGAAACAAATAGATTACTCACACAGAGGCTATCTATCCGTAATAGGCCAAGCTCAAAAGAATTGTTTGGAACAAAAGAAAATTGAATATATAAAGCATAGAAGTGACTAAAAATTGAAAAATGCAATATAATTTTGGAAAAATATGATATTAGCAGTGGCAAAGCTACTGCGTCAATTTGTCTCGTCGAGCTGCCTCAAAAATTGGTGTCATGGCCCAAAAATGTACTTTGTATGGAAAAGTTATATTCACTTTTGTAAACGCGGGCAATTATATTATTCAATGTTTGAGAAAAATTATTGAAACTCATTTAAGCAATTAATTTTTTCAATAAAATAAAAAAATGGTATAGAATCGTTTTAAAAACTTAATTTCATAGATCTTTAAAGAAAGAAATTAAATCAATAAACATTTAAAACACTTATAATAGAAAACTAATTACTTGCATGGATCTCACGTGACTGACTATCATCACAACTTGAACGCTATGCGCAAAACCATATTTATATTATTCATACATAGTTATAAATAAATGTAATTTATGTGTAAATAAATTTTATATAATTTTATATACACAAATATTAATGTGTACAGTTAAGGAATGGCGTGGCTCTAACCTGACTCATACTCAACCCAAATAAATCCAACCTCGACCCAAAGATCACATCCCCGTCCACCTCGTATTTTTTACCTCCCGCCAGCACAAAAATTCGGGCTCCTGATTCCCCTTTCCCAAGCTTAAATGGGGAAAAATCTTTATGTGTTCCTTCATATAGTGGATGTAGAGACTGAAAATATGTTATCATTATGCAATGACAATATATTGCTCTGGCTTCAACAAATACACTTACTCAGGTTGATTGTGAGTTTACAAGCAATAATTCCTTCTGGGAGAGAACTCTTCTTGTTTGATAAATCAGAACTTTAGTAGGATGTCTAGGCCAAAGTCTCAAATGTCTTGGCAAATGATTTTAAGTTTATGCCTTGTTCTTCCTAACATTTTCTGTTTCAGAAATCACTTACCTTTGCTTATAAATAGTCTCTTGTGTCTTAAGTCCAGCATTCTGTTTAAAGGGTATCAGGAAAGGGATTATAAATAAATTACAAAGATAGTGGTGGTTGAGCATGTATTCTTTGTACATGAAATATAAGTTTGACCAATGTGGATTATAAAATAAATGGGTTGCCAAACATGGAAGACTTAGTTTTCCTATTCGTATGGAACCTAACCAATTTTAGTCTCGTGTTCCTCATAAGCTCTGAAAATGTTATAAAACTTGCAGTAGTATTTTGAAATTCTATTATCCTAGTTTAACCAAGACAAGAAATACCATGGCTTAACCAAAATTATTAACTGAAGAATAACAAGACAGTTTCTGGCATTTCTGAAACTTTGCCTATAATTGTTTGCAACAATTTTTCCTTTACTTAAATAATCATGTGCAGGACAAAGTGTATCTTTTCCTGGTCGTGCATTGGGCTCTGGTCTAACACCTGATGCTGCAAATGTAAGAAACATATAGTGAATTATTCTCTTGGATTCCAAGTGATACTTGCTTGAGTTTACAAAAGTTACCAAACATTATTAGACTAAAAAACACATTCTGAATGTCTTGGAAGGGTAATTAGCTCTCTGCACTGACCATAGATTCTATCTCTAAGAAGTCTCTTTATTTTTAGGAACTGGACCTGGTGGCAAGGATACCCATTGGAACATCATTAAAATGATGCTCATGCTAATGGTGTGGGAGTAATGGAAAGTGTGCTTGCATCAGATTCTGAAGCTAAAGGTTCTGTTTGCTTAGTGTTTTAACTGCATGTTTTTGGCTATACAAGAGTTTTTTCTGATATTGTTACAATTAAGCATGTAGCAAGTGTAGATGTTGACGAGGAAGAAATATGTCAACGAATGGTGTTAGTTTGTGGAACTTCTGCTTGCCATATGCCTGTTTCAAAGAGCAAGTTGTTTCAAGTTGTTGATAGTGATGAAGACTTAGCATGACATTAATTGTAGGTTATTTTCAAATAAAATATTTTAAGATTAATTTATTTTCACATGAGTTATGTCGAAATTTTTAATTATGTTGTAGTTTTAACATGGCTGGTCCAAAAAGAGGAGGATCGTGGTGGGCGAGGTAAACGAGGTGGCCGTGGTGGACGATGCATAGAGGCTATTGCACCCTCCACTGCATCACATTCTGGTTTGCCTATTTTAATACTTATTAATTAATATAATGTGTTGTTTAATATTTGTAACGATTTGATATTTGAGCTTTATTGTCTACATTGTTTTCCACTTCATTTACAGACACTCCTCCACCAGTTCGGCCACAAGTTGTTTAGTAACATCTCATTTGTTAATATGATATATTTGCTTAATCTTTATAAAAATTATTTGCTCTTAAAATTATTTGTTCTCTAAATTCATTTACAGATGGGCCATGCTTATTTGTTGTGAAATGCTTTCCGTTTTAGATTGTTGTATTTTCTATGTGATAAATGTGATCATGACATCCTATTAGAATTACATTTGATATTACAATTAATATTTGTGTTGCGACAGGAGTTAATTGAAAAGAATATTATACCTCCTTCGTCTACACCATTAGATCAATGTTCAAGGCCAATTTATCGAAGTCCGTCCCCTGTTGGTGAATCATCCCATCCTCAATCTGTCTTTTCAACTTTTCTGATGGTTATGTTGACTTAACCTCTGAGTTTCATTATTCTCTTGATTACTTATGTTAAAACTGCGTAGGATTTAAGTTGCTTTGTTGATCCACTATTGATGTGATTTTAATTGTGGTCATACTACTTTTTGGTTTTGTTAAATTTTCAAACTTTATTAGGATGTTACAATTTCCTGTGGACAACAATGTGATATGAATACATGTTTAACTTTCTTAGTGTTTGGAATATTTATTCAACCATTTTATTTATAATTTTACGAACTTTCTTTTTTAATGTATAATCTATAGATACAAATGAAAAAAGAAAAAAAAAAGCGCGAATTATTACCCACACATGAATAAACTCTTAACCACATTTAATGTCTTTTACCCACACATAAATAAACTTTTACCTACACAAATATATTATTGCCTACACAATATACTTATTATTACCTACACATAATTTTATTATTTACTCACACATAATAAATTATACGTCATCGTCCACGTCAGTAGACATGCCATGCACCACGTCATCATCCATGTCATTGAGATGTCATCATCCCGTCCCGCCACCTCAAGCACCACGTCATCGTGTAGTCATTGTCTACGTCAACATTGTATACATGGCAATCCTATTACCCACATATATACCAATATTTACTTACACATGTATGTGTAGGTAAAAGTATAATATTTACCCACACATATACCTATTTATGGATAAAAACTTTCCTCTATAAACTGCTAGAGGCACTTGTTAACACTTACATTATGTGTGGGTAAATATTTTTACCCACACATAATAATATCTTTACCCACACTTATATGTGTGGGTAAAACCCCAGATTTCTTGTAGTGTTATACAAATTGGATTGACAGAGGATAGACTTATCTATGTCACATGCGGTTTATGTTACACGATCTATCTCGAATCAACTCAAATTATCAAATACGCAATTCCACTATTACGGATCTAGGTCTCGAATATGTGTACTGTGACCGAGAAGAAAAAATGGATTAAAATAATTTCGTATAATTGGTCAAAGATGTAAAGGAATGAGATGTATATAGAATCAATTTAGCTTTCATTTCCGCCGCTTTTTTCCATATTAAATTTACCGGATATACATATATTTGCCCTATTGGATTCAGCGTCCGCGATTCGAAAGGACGTTGGATATCCTAGAATGTTTTATGGTTCAGCTGGTGCTTGAGTTTTGTTAGATGTAATGATAGTGAGATTTCTAGGGTGGCTACGCATAGTGTAGTCTTCAGAACAGACGGCGGAGAAGGAGTGTTAGAGAGTTGGCCGGCTGCGCCGCTGCAGTTGCTGGGGTTAGGGTTCGAGTTAGAGGAATTTTGAATTAGGGTTGAGTTTCTCACCTTTTATAGTGACGACTAGGGTTTGCAAAGGTGGGGGGTTCATGGGCCTAAAATTTTAGGGGCCGAATACGATGGGCTCTTGCTAGGCTGCCAATTAAAGGGCCGAAATCTAAGGGCCGCACTAGGATTAAAATTTTAGGGGCCGGAAGTGATGGGCAATGCTGCTGGGCTTCCAACTAAAGGACTAAAATAAAAGGGCCGTGGCTGGGATTAAAATTTAAGGGGCTGAAATTTATGGGCTGTTGCTGGACTGCTAATTAAGTGCTGAAATTTTAGGGCCGCGACTTGGCTAAAAACTAAAGGGCCGAAATTTAAGGGCCATTGCTAGGCTTAATGATTTGTTAAGGAACGTTTTCGGTCCGTCACCGAGCTGAAATTTAAAAGGGCCGTATTTTACTCTGTATGGCTCTATTTTGGGCCTTGCTGGGCTTTACAAGTCGAGGCCCTTTGTTGGGTGTTTTGTGCTACGTATTATTTTGTCTATAGAGTTTGATTTTGGCCCAATAATATTTTACACTTTTTTAGGATAGTTTATTTATTGTAAATTTTGTTTTCTTTTTTTTTTAATTGTTGTTTGGTATGTGATTTTTTATTTCATTTGTTTTACTATTTAATGAAACAAAATTCTATAAGTTATATATATGTAACTATTTAGTTTAAATTTTGCATAGAAAAATAAATTCTAACTTCTCTAACTATTTAATAGTGAGACGAAAAGAAAAAAAAATAAATTCACGCATACGAAAATTTACATCTAATTAAAAAGTAACATTGTTCTCGAGTTATACATAGAAACTTAACTTCTCCGAAAAAATTAACATCTCGAAATCAATAGGCAAAAGAATTCAAAAACTCGCACGAAAAAACTACCCACACGTAAACACTAAAAAAAAGATTATCAAGTTTATAAAACAATATGGTGTGGCCCTATATCGTAATTTTGCTTAATGCATTTAAAATGTAATGCTTATGAAATTTTTCAAAAACATTCCATTTACTTATTTTTTGAAAATATTCAGGGTTAATTTCTTATTCCGACATTAAATGTGTAATATTTAACGTTGACCAACTTAGGCAATGGTAAGATTAATATTTTTTCCGTCACCATTATAAAATAACTTCTTACGCGTGTTTATTAACTGTTCAAATGAATTCATCTTAGACATGATTGTAAGACTTCAGTTACTGGATTTTTAGTAAATTTGTTTCATAAACATTTGTTTAGTTTGTGATATATTTAATTTTTTCAACATATTGTTGAGTCAATTTTCATAATAGTGTTTATTGTGCTACTAATATATGTCTAATTAAGTATTTCTCAAAAATATAATTTTTTTTTTTTTGCCTTTTGTAGAATATGCGGATCTCGGCAATCCCTCCTATACATGCCCTTATTGCTCAGCCATCTTTTAGTTCGAGGAACGAGTTGATAAGCGCTACAAAACGTGTCGAGACCCAAAATTCTCACTGTGTTGTATGCATGGCAAAATTAGTATTCCTCTAATGGAGGATCTTCCTCATCTGTTTAAAGAGTTGCTATATTGAGATGACAATAGCAATAAAAATTTCATCAACAATATTCAAACATACAACATGATGTTCTCCTTCACTTCTATGAGAGGAAAAATTGATGATAGTTTAAATGATGGGAGAGCAGCCCCTATTTTCCGACTGCATGCGTAAATATGTCACCGAATTGGTAGTTTACTACCTGCATAGGGAGATAATCCATGTTGTGCCCAACTTTATATTAAAGATCCTGCATTAGAGGTTGACGATCAAAAGCGAGCAGTTGGGTAATGAATTCTAACCCGTGTCAATGCACGATTTTTCATCATCTTATTCGATGTTTGTGTTTGTCTTATTTATTTTTATCTTTGTTTTTTATGTAGGGTTGATTCAAGAAATTCATAGTTGTTTGATGATATCATTCATGATTTAAAAGACATGTTGGACAATCACAATGATCTGGTGAAGCAGTTTCAATCTGCGCGTGATAAGATGCGCAAGGAAAAACTGTAAATGTGAGGATGCGTTTAATCAATCGACCTACAATAATTGATCATCGGGCTAACTCAGATGACCAACAATATAACTTGCCAGAAAATGATAATGAGGTGACCAGTCTAATCGCGGGTGATTTTGAAACTCAGCAGCGTAGTCGGGATATAATTGTCGAGCCACTCAATGGCCAACTACAAAGGATCACTGAGCTACATTTGTTATACTTACTATTGCAGTATCCATTGCTTTTTTTAAATGGGAGAAATGGATACATAGATATACCACTGAATTCATCAAATTCAAATTCAGAACGTGGCCATGCTACTCTCAGTGTTTGTGAGTATTTTGCCTTCTGATTGCAAGAAAGAGCTGGTGAATCATCACATATCTTATTTTCTAGGTGACTATTTCAACAATTCTTAGTTGATGCGTACGTGAAAGTTGAGTCTTCACGCTTATGTTACATTCAAGCGTACCAAAAAGTGTTAAGGTGTGAAATATACAATCGCTTACACGAAGCACTACGTAGAGGTGAGACAGATGCTGCATTACATGGTACAAGAGTTTATCTCCCCACCACATTTACCGATGGTCCTCGATGGATGATCCAAAATTATCAAGATGCTATGGCCACATGTAAATTTTATGGGTATCCAAATCTATTTATAATATTTACCTGTAATCCGAAATGGCCGGAGACTGTTTGATATGTTCAAAGTAGAGGATTATGGATCAAAGACAGACCTGATATTACATGCAGGGTTTTCAAGATAAAGTTGGATCTCCAAATGAAAGACTTAAGGCAGAACAAAGTTTTTGGAAAAGTTAGATCAGGTCCGTTTAATATTTCCTTTAGTGTGAACCTTTATGTAATGTTTACTAATATTATACGCAATTCTAATTTCTTAAGTATAAACAGTTATTCTAATAATGATTAAATGTTCCATTTCCACAGCAATGTACACAATTGAATTTCAAAAACGTGGCTTGCCTCATGCTCATATATTGCTTTGGCTTGAGGGGTATCCAACTAATCCAAGTGCAGATGATATTAATAAAATTATTTCAGCTGAGATTCCAGATAAAAGAACTGATCCATTCTACCATGCTGTTGGCAAGGAATTTATGATGCATGGTCCATGTGGTTTAGCGGGAAACAGTACTCCCTGCATGTGTGATGGCAAATGTTCAAAGCATTTCCCAAACAGATTTATGAAGTCACTATTTTAGATAAAGATGGATATCCTTTGTACAGACGTATGGATAATGGACGAACTGTGAAGAAAAATGGCATTGACTTAGATAATAAATTTGTTGTCCCTCACAACAAGAATCTCCTGCTGAAATATGGTGCTCATATAAATGTTGAATGGTGAAATCAGTCAAGATCTATTAAGTACCTCTTCAAGTATGCGCAAAAATGTCATGACCGTGTCACGGCAAGTTTCTATGAAAGTGCCGAAAATGACGGCTCCGACGGTAGTGTGGATGAGATTAAAATATACTATGATTGCACATATCTTTCACCATGTTCAGCTGCATGGAGAATGTTCAGCTATGATATTCACTATAGAGACACTTCAATTGAGTGGTTGGCCTTTCATATTGATCAATCACTTGACAGGGTTGTTAACCGACCAACTGTCAAACAAAGTATGTTTATTGCATGGATGAATGCAAACAAAAAATATCCAGAGGTCAGAATGCTAACTTACCCAGAGTTCCCAATGAAGTTTGTTTGGGATAGTAGGGATAGAGAATGACGACCACATCAATGACGAAACACAATTGGACGACTTCTTATGTACATCCTGGTAAAGGTGAACTTTACTATTTGAGAATCATCCTGCCTATCGTTCGTGGCCCTGCCAGTTACGATGATATAAAATTTGTCAATGGCGTCAGGCATGAGACCTTTAGGGATGCGTGTTATGCACATGGGCTTTTGGACAATAATAAGGAGTACATTGATGCTATCATTGAAGCGAGTCAATGGGGTTCTGGTCATTTGTTGAGAAATCTTGTTGTAATCCTATTGGTTTCAGATTCTATGTCACGACCTAAGTCTATGTGGAGTAAGTGCTGGGAGTATCTATCAGATGACATATTTTATCGGCAATGGACATTGACTGGAAATCAAGGTAATGGTGTCGTTCTGTTTCCGATAATACTCAATTCTGTACGTAAGTTATTTCAATGTTTCTTAATGTAAAGTCAACAAAGTAACAATTTTAATATTACATTTCCTTTTAAATAGGTTTACAGCTAAATCTGAGCAAATTCAAAACTA
>CAVNYN010273201.1:3558-45320 GCA_963692815.1 Nyctanthes arbor-tristis | reverse complement strand
GGATTTATCTCAAATATCAAAACTACTCTAAATAAAAAACGAAAAGTGTCAAGTGAAGTAGACCCTGTTCAATTAGTTTGATTCAACTAGATCGGCAATTTTAACATATTCTACCGTGTAATCATATTTATGTTCATCTTGTCTTTATTTAAACATATATTTTATTAGTAATTAGTGTCAGTAACAAAAGAGATTGAAAAAGTGAAACAGTTTAGGTTTGAGCATGTTTCCCATAGTCATCGTTCATGTAATATTCTCTTATAATACAATCTAGTTGGCACATTATTATACCCCACCAATAAAAAAAAAAAATACATGTCTTCATTAATCATTATTATCACATATTTCTCTTCTATTGTTAGACTTTGGCAGGTTGTCATGATAATAATGTGCCAATCAGTCAACTGGCTGGAGAAAATTTTCCAATTTAATTAGCTTAGAACTCGTTTGGTTAGATTTATAAAGTCATTTTATAAAGAGAATTTATAATGAGTGAAAATGAGTGGTGGAGATTTAATTGAAGTTTGAAATGTGTGGTGATTGTTGAGTAGTTGTTAAATCATGTAGGTAAATTTATAAATGGAAAAAATAAAACATTGCAAACAAGTCCTTATTTAAAAATGTTGGATACAGATTTCTCTCTTGGAAGAGAAGCTCAAGAAACGGTCTACGACCAAGAGTTCATTTGGTAACCTATTATAATTGGTTTCAACTTTCGATTAGAATTAAGTTGGTAATTATACGTCTATAGATACGTGTATATTACTATATGACGCCTACATGTAACGATGAACGAACTATCAATCTTTTGAAGCATTCACATAATGAACCATCAATCTTTTGACTTGTTCACGCAATGATGAACGAACTATCAATCTTTTAATGCGCTCACCTAATGATAAAAAACTATCAATACTTTGACGTCTTCGCATAATGATTAACGAACCAATAGTTGAAATCTCCTGGGCACATTACTTCAAGTCATAATTTTTTAATTTTCAACAAAATTTAACTAGCCAAACTTAGCACATGCTAAAAATTCGAAAAAAATAATTATTGACTAAACCAAGACCCAGTAATGCTCTTCCGATCTCAACAATTTTAAAGAAACTAGAGTCGACACGCGCATTGCACGTGTTATCGATTTCGCGTTGTTTTTATTGTAAGTGCACATTAAAGTTCATCATAGATTAGAATTCAAAAAAGCTTAAATATTCGTTATTCATCCATCTGGTACAAGTGGATAATACTTGCATTTGCATAAACACAGTGAGAAAAAAGCTTTCGAAGAATTCTATTTGTTTTAGAAGGAAGCAAAATAAATCAATGTACTAAAAGGAGTCACAACACCTCTTGCCAAACGCCACAGCTTCAAAGGTATACTGTTGTAGATTTTCTTTGCCGCGCTTCATGCGTCAGATAGATTCTAAAATTTTTCAAAAATGTTCTAAAGATCAAAGAGAGAATATAAGAATACCTCGGCAATGTTAAGTGGTTCACCTATATATATGTTTCACTTGCAATAACCATATCAAGAACAAGAGGTATGTAGATCCTGACAAATTACAAAATAATTTAAGCACTAAATCAAAAAGAAAGTATGCAAGCAATGAGAAATAGAGATTGATCTATTTCACCTATTGGCTATCTATATGCATTTATGTATTCGTTATCCATGCAAAGCCAAAGAACTTAATTTGCACATGAGTCAAAACTATATATATAATTATGATCTAAAGCAGCCACCGACATATTAATATGTTTGGCAACAATTTTTAATTGGGTGGTTTATATATGGATTTAAAAATCAAATTTCGTATAAATGTCGTCACATAGTGATGTCATGTAGAGGTAATAATTAAAATGATGTGAAAGTTATATCACATTAAATATCTAGCTTGATAGTGTGTTGTCATGTGCCAAAAATTTAAAATTTAAATTGATTGATAAATGATGATAGTTTTTAAATTGTATCCCTGCTTAAAATCGGTTGACATACAAATAAAACGTATTAAATATAGCCAACAACAAAGTTGAATTAAAAAAAAAAAAAAAAAAAAGAGCGCGAAACGATAAAATAGTGGACGATGTTGGCCCCAAGCTTCACTTTTATTACATATAGTAGGATGTCTTTTTGACAAACTGACCAAAAAATTGCTCATGTTCCACAATTAATGCTAGAAATTGTCAAATATGTCTACTTCTTGATATTGTCTTGAGTTGTGCTATTTGAACAAAAATAAATACATATAATATAATAAAATTGATATATAGTATTATTCTATTTTTAACACATCACATTACTTTTACATCAACACTTATCACATAACCTATATGTCAATTTTGTCACATTTCTTGTCTCTCTTTTTGTCCAACTAGAATTTTTCTAATGTCTTTGACATCTTCTTCTACTATTAATTTTAGAATAATTCTACTTAGACAAAGTTAGTGACAAAAAGTTTGACAATATTGACATGTAGCTTGTGTGATTAGTGTTGATGTAAAAGTGATATGATGTGTTGAAAAACAGGATCGTGTCATGTGTCAGTTTTGTTAGATTTTTTTGTAAGTTATTTTGTCCATGTAGCATAAATTTTATCTTTCACCAACCACTAAATTTCTTTTTCTTTATTTTTTTTCTAAAAATCAAATAAAATTTGTCATATAAAAGCTATAAACATTCTTGCATTGGAGAAGTTTTTAATTGTAATAACAATTTTTTTACTATATGTGTAACAACAGAGATGCTAATATAATTAGTCAGCAAATAGCGGCTAAAATATTTTATATTTAGAAGATTTTTATCCGGGGCATATCATACAGTGTACTTTTCCAAATCGGAAATACACAATTGTTCCCCATATTATATCATTTATTTATTATTTATTGCAAAATTAAATGCATGGAAATTTATCCCGTGCATGAAGCAGTTGTACATCACACAGTACTTTATAGACCGTTTTGCCCAAAGGCCACTTAATGAATTCTGACAGTACATCCCATCCAATTGCAATTTTCTCGAGGGTTAATTTGATAAATCGTCTTCAACCTTTGAGTTAAGAATCAATTCAGTCCTCAACTTTTTTTGACCTCTTGGATCCCCAACCTTTCAATAACTCCCTCTTGTGAGTTCCATCAATTTTTCCGTTATATCCTTAGATAAATTACCATTTTATCTATTATATTTTTAAATTAAAAAACAAAAAAAAATATATAAAAACTTTGAGAAAAAATGAAAATGAGGGGCTGCAGAAAATGGCAGCACAAGGGGGAGTCTCCCCCCACACTGTTGGCTGCTGGAAATGTGCTGTCATTTCCGACAGTGCTTTGCTGCCATTTCCAGCAATAAAATCACAACCCAAGGGGGGAGTCTAATGAATCACTGGAAAAATACCACAATAACGTCGAAGTAGGGTTCATCAACGTCGTATGGTTAAAGAGAAAAATTTTAGAAGAGGGGGGGGGATCCCACCCCTTGTGCTGCCAAAAACGGAGCACAAGGGGGTCCCCTATCCCATTTTCATTTTTTTAAGTTTATATATATATATATATTTTTTAAAATTTTTATTTTTTAATTTAAAATTTTAAGGGATAAAATGATAATTTATTTAAGAATTTAACGGAAAAATGGATGGAAACTATTAAGAGGGACCTACCGTGCGAGTTATTGAAAGGTTAGGAACCCAGGAGGTCCAAAAAAAGATTAAGAATCCAACCGATTCTTAACTCAAAGATTGTGAACAATTGTGAAATTAACCCTTTTTTCAATTGTTTTATAAAGTGTATTAAAGAAAAAAGGGAACATATAGGGATTAATGTCAAGGTGTAATGTAAAGGGCTGGTTGCAAATATCAACATTGAATGAAGTAAATTAGTTGACTCATTTTCCTCAATATTATACTCCTCCGTCCTGAATCCACTATTTTTTTGGGATGTTCTATATATAGTTCTTTTTCTTTTTTTCTTTATTAAGAAGTCTAATTTATTTTATTTTACTTATTTACCCTCATTTAATATTTAGTTAAAATTATCAATTTTAAATTCTACTTATCAAATAAGGGTAAATTATGAACACAAATTGTAAAATATATGTTTTCAATATAATTTTTAATCAACGTAAAAAAGTAAAGTGAATTATATTTGGGACGGAGGGAGTAGTATCTAAGCAGTTTAAGTGGCTAATTAACTTCTTTTGTTTTAACAACTTAAGTGGCTAATTAATTAGGGACAAACATGAAAAATAAAAATTAAATACAAATTTGATATAACAAGTTATGTATCTTTGTGAAATAGCATAGTGGATTGTTTTTGTGAAGGTAATAATAATGCAATAAGTGTGTTTTCTATGTCTATGCTGACTTTGATATTAATAATTATTGTCTTATCCCTTCCCAAAAAAAAAAAAAAAAGATATTATTATATTATCCGTTAATATTAATTGGACTGGGAAAGAAGCAAGTGAGTACAATCAACTACTGCACGGGAACTGATTCACCATTCACCAACCACAATCACCAAACTCCGTAACAAAAGTTGAAAATTGCATTTGGATTTAAATATTTTACAGTCAACCCAATTTTTAGGGTAATTTCACTGTTTGTGGTCCAATTTTTAGATGCATATCATTCTTGTTCTATAGCTTTACACAGTGTTTTATCTTTTTCTTTTGATTTTTTTTCCATAATTTTATGTTTCCATGTACCCAAGTTTGAATGGATTTTTTTTTTTTTTTACTTTAAAAAAAATGCGTTGTTTAAACGCGATTATGAAAATTTTTTTTAAATATTCTTAGACTTTGTTGAACGGTTACAAATAGAAGTTTTTCATTAAGTAATAATATAAATATATAGTTAGGGCTAACTTAAGGAGATGAATTTTTGCGAAGCTTTATATGTGCAAGAATGAAAATTAATTTTGCTAAGACATTAGCCCTACATGTGGTGTTTGAGATCTCAGTTTCCAGTCCCACAAAACGTATGAGTTTGTGTGAAGTTGATCAGTGTTATGTTAGTTGTTTTATTTAGTTGTTTATTGATGGGTTGTGCGTGTATACTTTCATTGATTAAGATGGTCAATTGTATTGTACCTGTAGTTTCAACAAAAAAAAAAAGAAAAGAAAAAAATAGAGAACTTACAATAACAAGTAATCATTGATCGTGAGAAGACAATAATCTTCCCTGTCAAGTTAAAAAAAAAGTAAATCTACATAAGTTCACAAATCATCTGCTCCTATTAATTTAACCAAAAAAAATGTTGTACAAATAACAGTTTAAAAATCATTCACTCAAAGGTTGTAACCCAATTTTAATTACACTACACGGTGATATACAGAAACTATAAATTCTCAAAATATAGACTAAATAAAGATAAAGTCGCTAAATATACAAGTCCATTTGATTTATTACTAGAAATTCTCTTCTTATTTCAATTTTACAACTGTATAAAAATAAATACACACATATATATAAGAAACATCAAACTTACCAAATTATGATTTCATCAAGGACACCGGGATAAAAACATCAAAGACCACTTTTGTCTTCGTAACGGAATTAGATACTTTGTGTAAACCAATCACATGTCCTCCTGCTATTGGGAACCCCCACATCCTCCCATGAGATTTTATTGGTCTATCATTTGTATAGACTGTCTGGCTGCTTGCAAAGTCACGTGGATCATTACTGCCAAAACTAATACTTGAATGACCAAATTGTATTGTTTTCTCACAATTCAAGGGTCCTCGTTGAAGAAAATCAAACAGCGACGTGCACAAGCCCGTGACTCAGGAGCGTGGGTATAAATGAATCTGAATAGCGACAGTCTCCCACAAATGAGAAGAGAGAGAAACCTGACTCGGGAACTGCAGAGCAAAGCACCACCCCCCAAACAAACAATAAAACGTTACAGAGAACTTAGCCACTCGACACTCTTTCTCTCTACAAGCGTTTGTTTATCTTTCTTCACCTCAAGCATCCTCCAAGACTAGGGTTTTCTTCTCTTCTTTGCGTTTCTTGGAAATTGTGTATTTGTGTACGAGCTCATTGCAACAGGAAAAGAAGACAAGCTTCCATTTTTTCATCACTGCCCAAAAAGAGACAAGTTTCATTTTTTGTGTTCAGATTTTTTTGTTTTGTTTTTGTTGGGGTAATTTCAGACTGTTCCTGTGTCTTTGAACATTGCTCGAATTTGCTTGTGTTTCTTTTCTGCGTACTCAAAAGCCACTGATTTTAGTGGGTTCTCTGTTAATCTGCCTGCAACTGCTGCCCCCAGGGATTATGGCTTTTTAGCTACATCGTATATACTTTTGCTGGAATAAAATCTCATTTTGGTTGGAATTTGTGAGTTTTTTTTCAAAGTTTGAGTTTTGTATGCCAGTTTTTTAAGATAAAAATCTGTTTTTGTGTGTGTTTTACAGTGGTTGCTTTCTTTAGTTTTCTTAAGAATAAGAGATCTATCTGGTGGTTTTCTGTATTCCTTTTCTGTCAAATTTCTTACTGCAATTTCTCTGTGCGTGTGTGTGTGTGTTTTCTCCCGATCTGCTTATGCATTTCTTTATGTATTTTTTGCTTACTGGAGAAAGATTATATATTCTTGTTTAGGGTGCCTAATATTTTAATGGAAAATATATCAAGTTCTGGTTAGTGACAGATAACAATGTCTTCTTTAGTGTACCGTTGGTTTGAGTTATACATTATAACGGACAGTAGAGCATAAAATAATAATAACCCAGTTCTGGTTTATTAATTTTCTGCTAAAAAATGAGCAATTCTTATTTGTCTATTTATGATGTTGTGAATGATGTCATTGCTAAATAGTGCGAGCAGAGGAGTAAAAAGGAAGTATAAGAAAAAAGAAAGCAAATAGTAATATTTATGTTTCATTGATAGCTACTTCTTTTTTTTCCTCTCTTTTTCTTTTCTTTTTTATTTAATCCTTTTGTTGTTTGTTTGTTTGTTTGTTTGGTTGGTGGGAGTGGAGGTTGTTTCTATGGAGTTTCTTTGAAGGGATTGTATTGCTTGTATGTATCTTCGGTTTTGGTTTCTCCAATTGCATATAGCTTGAAGTTTAATTTCTTTGTTGAATTTTATTTGTCTCTTCTGATTTCTGTATATATTTGTAGCAAAACTTCTTTCTTAGCCAAGAATTCCTCTGAACTGTTGCAGGTGCGGTGGGTCGGGTGGACCTTTGAAGGGTAACAGATATAGTCTGCCACATTCTTCATTCGCCACTGAGCAGATTAATTATGCAAACACCAAAGACGAGGTATTGTCTCTGGCAATTTGATTTTCTGTTTGTGTTATTCTATTCTGGTTTTGCCTTTATTTGATCCATCAAAAAATCTTTCCTTAATATATCTGCTTTACAATACAATCTTATTCACTGAAACAGAACATATACATTAGCTGGGACCCATTCTTTGATGATATGCATTAAACTGTTGAAATTTAATGTTTTCTTGTTAGAAAAAGAATTAAGTTTACTGTATGATCTGATGCCTGTATAAAGAACCATTGGTTTCCAGTATATACTGTTCCTTCAATTTTTCATTTGTGACTAGTTATACGACCCTAACAAAATAGGTAATTCCGTATTTGGTGTGTTTGGAGATGTTCATTTTCCCCTGCTGTGTCTCATTTACCTTATTGTTGTTGTATCCATTTTTAATGTAGACCTGCGTCAATGGATGTGCCTCACAAGATGTCTCCTGCCACACCAAAGCCAGCCCGGAAGCTCAAAACTCCAGGATCCGAGTCTGATCCTGTTTCTTCTCCATATCCTGCAAGCAAAACTCCAAAAGATAGAAGTCCCAAAGTTGTTGATCGTCGATCACCAAGGACTCCTGTGACTGTGGTAAAGTTGTGTGTAATCCTTAAAATTTGAATGTCGAAACTATTGGCTGAAATGACAGAAAAGTCATCTGGGGCATCCCCACAGGGTATATTTTTATATGCTTAAACCACAATATTTGAAGTTAATAGTTGTTAGAAAGAAACCGTTAATTCATCAAATGGGAGAACTGATACGGGGAGGTGCCGTATTTTAATGTGCGCTCTTCCGGTTTTATTGGTATGTTCATATTTTGGAAGGCATTAGACATCTGTTAGACTGAATGATAAAAAATAAGAAAATAAAACTAGTAAAGTTAAGTTTAATGAATATTTATATTTTGATAATATTTTTTCACTCAAACAAAGACAATGTAGACGCCTTACAAGGTATACAGTAGTAGTTCACTTTGTAATTTTTGAGCTTATTTGCATAGCAACTAAATCTGTAAAATTTCCTGTCTTTTGTCCATACTTGACATGCCTCCTTTTTTCTTAAAACATTCAGAAGAAGCAACTAAACCGTGTCTCTGAATTGGAAACCCAGCTTGCTCAGATTCAAGAGGAACTGAGCAAGGCAAAGGATCAGCTGAACTCGTCCGAGTCCTTGAAAAGGAGAGCTCAGCAGGAGGCTGAGGAAGCTAGGAAGCAACTTGCAGTAATGTCATCAAAGCTTGAAGAAACCGAGAAGCAGCTGGTCGAGATTACTGATTCCGAGGATGCCCGTATCCAAGAATTGCGCAAGATCTCTCAGGATCGGGACAGGGCATGGCAGTCAGAACTGGAGGCTGTCCAGAAGCAGCACACAATGGACTCGGCTGCTTTTTCTTCTGCAATGCATGAGATACAGAGGCTCAAGATTCAACTCGATAGTGTGGCTGAAGCAGAAGCTACTCAGGCTAGGCGTGCAGAGTCTGCTCATGCTGAAGTTGAGAACTTGAGAATGGAACTCTCCAAAACCCTTGATTTTGTTGAGATATTGAAGAGCCAGCTAAATAATAGCAAAGAATCGGAAGCTCAAGCGCTTGAAGAACTTACTAGAGCACAAATGCAACTGGAAGTGGTGAAGACTGCAGAGGAAGCAGCACGTGCTGAACACGTGAATGCTGTGGAATCATATAATTCTTTGATATTTGAGTTGGAGCAATCAAAGAAGAGAGTGAATTCATTGGAGGAACTTGTTGGCAAACTACAGGCTGATCTAGGAAAGAGCAACAAGATAACAGATCCTCCAAGGAATGATAATGTGTCTTCTGTGGGAGAATGTAATGAATCAGAGCTGCTGAAATCTGAACTCACCAATTTGAAGCTTGAAGTCAGTCAACTAAAAGCTGCATTAGAGGCTGCTGAAAGAAGATACCAAGAAGAATATATCCAGAGCACATTACAGATTAGGACTGCATATGAACTTGTAGAATGTGCAAAATTGGACTCTAGTGAAAGAGAAGCTGCACTAGAGACAAAGCTAAAAGCATCAAGAGCTGACATTGAGGAACTGAAGGCAAAGCTAATTGAAAAAGAAAATGCATTGCAAAGTATTTCGTTGAAGAAAAAGGAACCTGGTGTGAAGGTGGAAAAAGACCGACCAACAGAAACAGAAACTGAACTTGAAATTGAGCTGAAGAAATCAGAGGCGGTTTTGGCAGACTTGAAAGCAAGTTTATTGGACAAAGAGACACATTTGCAGAGCATAACAGAAGAAAATGAGATGCTTAAGTCTGAAATCATGAAAACTGAGGTAGAACGAAGCAAAGCAAACGACGAGGCTCTTGTTGCAGCAGAAGAAGCACGTGCTGCAGAAAGAGAGGCATTAACAAAGCTTGGATATTTAACAGAGGAATCAGATAAAACTAGTTGGAAAGCAGCACGGGTTGCTGAGCAGCTCGATGCAGCACAGGCTGCAAATTCTGAGATGGAAGCTGAACTGAGGAGATTAAAGGTGCAGGCCGACCAGTGGAGGAAGGCTGCTGAAGCAGCTGCAGCAATGCTCTCAACTGGTAATGTCAAGACCACAGTTTTTTCAACTAAAAGCATAATCAGAACTGCGACAAATCTATTTATTTAAATTGTTATTCAACACATCATCTCTCAGTCACACTGGATTTTCATTAAAATGCCTGATATATTCACAATCTTCATAGATAAGTTGTGGTGAAACGTGAATTTAGGACCTTTGTATACTCTTAAAGCATGTTAAAAAAGCATCAACTAAAAGTTAATGCTGTAGAGAAGGAACACATTTATTTGTTTAAAATATGTCAGGTAACAATGGCAAATATGTTGAGAGGACTGGTTCTTTGGACTACCACACTATTGGTGGAAAGTTGGGTTTGCCCCATTCTGAAGACGTGGATGATGAATCGCCCAAGAAGAAAAATGGCAACATGCTAAAGAAGTTTGGTGGTATGTTGAAGAAGGGCCAGAAATAGAGACATTTGACAGGTCCCATTTCTTTTTTCAATGAGCTCTTTTACTGGCTTTCTTTGAAATTATATATTCTGATTATGTCTCTCGCTTCAGGCATATTGGTTGTGCGTACCGGCCGAATCACTCAGGGGGGTCTTGCTGAGTTGTATAGTTATCTGGAATCCTGTACTATCTTTATTTCAACCTACCATTTTGGTGTTTTTTTAGTGGAAACTTGCAAGCATTGCATTCTCTTCCTTCCTTGTATGACTATTTGATGGCAAGTTCTCTTGTCTGGTATATGCAGTTAGACCTTATTTAGGTGTAGAAACTCTTGTATTTTGTTTCCTGAGACCTAATTTCAACTATTTTTAGCAATTATTAGTTCTATTTCTATGTAATGCAAGAATGTGAATTGTCTAATGACCTAGAAAAGACACACAATAATAAATTTTTCTGCAATTCTGTCGCTTGCTTCTCTTTTTTTTCTTTTTTTTGCTGGTGTCCTTTTAATGCTCTATGTGTTCATCCAGTAGCCAGTTAATGGGCTCTCTAGTGCATGAATGTCAACCCTTTGTTGGGGGGCGGCGGCCACCGGTTAACCTATTAGATTGGGCTATATTTATAATATTTATTACATTTTCAATGCTAGGAAAATTAAGAAAACCTCAGTTCTGGTTTGAACAAGTGTTGTAGTGTTTATATACTCATATTTTAAGCGGGCGCTCTCTGGTTCAAATCACACATACCTCTCTCTTATTTCCTCTCCCTTCCCCTATATCCCGTAAAAGAAAAAAAGAAAAAAAAATCAGTAGAAATGAAATTTATATTTTTAAGATTCCTCCTTTCTATCCTTTGAAAAGGGCAAAGGCTTTGTCTTAAAGGATGGAGTTTTCAAAACTAAAGTTGGATTTTGTTAGCATCCTTCCAAGTTGCATCTTCAAGAATGGAAACACATGAGCAATTGAGAGCAGCACAACTGATTCCTTTTGCCAGTCTGCCTGTCTAAAAATTGGTATTGGTAATAATTGTCTTGTTCCATACTGTTTTGAAGTGTGAAAGACAGTGACTCATGATTCAGTTTGTTGGTCATTAGCCGGGGCGGATTCAGGTTTTTTGCTAGTGGGGGCTATTTGTAGTAGTGTTATTGTGGCCAATAACATTAAGTAATTTGACAAACAGTTATTTATACAAAAAGCTATATACTTATCAAAAAAAAAAAAAGGATAACCATTTATTATTTTACCTAAAAAATCACAAAGTATAAACATTAATTGTACATTGAAATAAAATAAAATAGTGAATACACAAATAGATAAACAGATAAATAAAAAACATCGCACTTACTATATATTTTTAACACTTTGAATTTAGTAAAGATTGACGTTTTAGGGGGGAAAAGATTATCGAAAAGTATATAATATTAAATCAATTTTTCTAATAGACTATACATAAAATAGAATATGTTTTGAAGGACTATATAAAAATAGAATTATAATGAACATTTTTAAAATTAAAAACAAAATGACTAAATGAAAACAAAAAGAAGAGGTTATTTGCAAAAATTATCAAAACGAGTTATATAAGACATGAACATTGGTAAAAAAAAAAAAATGTGCATAGTTTGCAAATTGAACCTATGACCTTTTAAAGTGCACATTAAATTCTTACTATTGCACCAACTACACTTTTTTAACATTTTTTTAACAGTTGTTTTATATATTTTATTATGGGGGCAAGTTTATAAAATTTAAACTTCTCCTAACAAAAAATGAACTTTTTATGGTTATTGTGCGGCCACGGCCCCGTTGCCCCCACCCTAAATCTGCCCCTTTGCTCTTTAACTTGTTTTTTCAGGCACAAAAAACAAACCTCAAAGATAAGGTGAATTTTCACTGTGCAGTCTTGTAAGAAAACCTCAAAGACAAGGTGAATTTTCACTGTGCAATCTTGTAAGCTAACTCTCTAGTTTTTTTTGTATAACTTTACAGGTGTTTTAGGATCAAGACGTCATTTCTTGTTAGGGCTCAGAAAGTTAAGCGCAATTTTGAATCTCAAGGATTATTATCCGTGTAGGCTTTCTTTGGTAAAGGAGGATTTTGGGCCTACAAATTTTTACATTACGAACTCTGTAGTTCAATCGCGACAAAGAGACTTCGTCTATATCAATGGGAGCTGGATGACAAAATCTTAAACAAATGGAGTAACTTGCAAACCCTGTTTATAACCAACTCTCTCTCTCGTAAACATTTCTATTGGCAGTCACTCATAACTGAAGTACGTGTAAACAAGGAAAATACATAACAAAAATGTCAACGATATATAATACGGTATTTTATGGCACTCGTGGGAGGTGCTCTTACGCACTTAGAGGTAATTGAAAATTTTTGTATCAAAGAAACATAATACGGTATTTATAATGGTCTGGAAGAATTTTTCAACTTTTTTTTTGAGCTTTTCCAAAAAATCAATTTTTTTTTTTGTCAAACTTAATTTTAACTATTCATTTTAGCCTATAATATTTGACTTTTCAACTCAATTTCAATTGCAAATTCTTTGAAAATATCAGCCCCTCTAGTTCTTTTCTAAAAAAACAATGCAAGCTCATTAATAAACTCACCGTGGTAAAAATCAAAGAAAAAACTAGTAGTTTCAATAGTTTCAAGAAACTACTTGATTTTTTTGTTTTCTTAGAAAAATTGCTCCCCTCCTCGCAAAAAAAGGGGGGAAAAGAATGAAAGAAAGAAAATCTCCGTAGAACAAACTAAATTTAAAAAATGGAGAATAAATTTGAAAAATACAGCAAGAGGAAGACTTTTTCTTTTCTTTCTTTTTTTTTAAGTACAAATTGCATTGTGGCAGTATAAATGCTGATGGATACGTGTAATACTAAAGTCCAATACAAATGAATTAACAACTTGTTTGATTATCATTATTTTCTAAATTTATAATTTTACTTACTATTGATTTGACAATTATTCAATTATAATCACATATTTCAAAATTTTTTATATTTTTAATACATATTTTATCTCTCTTATCATAATTTTCCTACATTTAGACAAATAATGAGAATCAAACCAGCTCTAGCAGACCACTGAGGAAGGCATTTTATCCAAAAAAATCTGGGTTTTTCCCCCCGGAAACACACAGTAGCTTTGAATTAGCCCATTTGCAAGACTGGCCCAACTTCTAAATCCAATCTATAAAATAGTCTGGATGAGATCGAGTATGAGGTTTCCTCCTCTAGGGTTCTACACTTGAACCAGACGGCATCTCTTCCCTCCTAATCTTTTGAACCCTAATTTAGAGTCGTCCGTTCTCCTCAGCCTGCAATCATGGGGTATGTCAACAGATTTTTTTGTACTGTATGGTGGATAAACTGAAAACTATTGATTTAATGATGTAAAGATCTTTTAATTGTGTTTTCGCTTAATCTGTTTCTACTATGATAGTATCATTTATACAATTTTCTTATGTTTTCAGAGCTGTATTAAATCGTAGTACAGTTCTGGAATTTAGAAACCGGATTGATTTGATTGTGTATGTATCATCATGTGGAAAATATTAAAACCGGTTAATTGAAAGTCTGTCTAGACAATCAGCAGTAGATTTGTGTAATTGGAGCAAATAGGATTCCTTGGGATTGTTTGTTGAAACTGGAATGCGGTAATTGCAAATATTGACGGGTTTAGAAAATGCCCCCCCCCTTCAAAATAACCTGAAGGTGTTACTGGTTTAATTAGGTTGAAGCTAACTGTTCTAAACTTGTAAGAAATGAACTGAGAGGCTTTTCCACAGTTTTGATTCTGATAAAGCTGTATATTCATTACGGATCTGCCGACATAGATAGAAATGTCTGTTACTTTGTTATTGGTTTTGCACTTTTACTTAATGGGCAATACTTGAAACCCATCCTGCAACAAATCCATAGCCCAGGGGAAGTCCGATATTTTCAAGGGTCTTTCAGTTAGAAATTTATGCGGGTATGACCCAGTACTTCTGTTATTTGTCACTCTGTTCTTCTGCAAGTGGCAAATGTTTTTACCTATTTCAGTTCTGTGTGTAATGTGCTTGATATGATATTACAGGAAGACACGTGGTATGGGAGCTGGACGCAAACTGAAGTCCCACCGCATAAGACAAAGGTGGGCTGACAAGGCCTATAAGAAATCTCACCTTGGGAACGAATGGAAGAAACCTTTTGCCGGATCATCACACGCCAAAGGAATTGTGCTTGAGAAAATGTTAGAATCCATCTTTGTTTCAGTTGTGATTACTTCCTTTCTTAATTTGTTCATGTTGTAAGCTGATCTTTATGTCTAAATCTTTTGGCATTGGCAGAGGCATTGAAGCTAAACAGCCGAACTCTGCTATTCGTAAATGTGCTAGGGTTCAGCTGATTAAGAATGGCAAGAAAATTGCTGCTTTTGTTCCTAATGATGGTTGCTTGAACTACATTGAGGAAAATGTGAGTACTGATCATTAATAATTTAGTTCTATTGTTTGTGATTTTCCTCTGCTGTTTTGCATTGCCTTGATTACCTCGTGTTACAGGATGAAGTTTTGATTGCTGGATTCGGACGTAAAGGACATGCTGTCGGAGATATTCCTGGTGTTAGGTTCAAGGTGGTGAAGGTATCCGGTGTTTCTCTCCTTGCTCTTTTCAAGGAGAAGAAAGAAAAGCCAAGGTCTTAATTTACTGGTGAATGTAGTTCATCTAGCAGTTTTGATACGTTACCATGATGGACCCTTAATTTTTGAACATCACTTATCTTGTTTTTTTTTTTATTGTATCAGAATGAGTTATCATATTTGATATTTAGATAAGATAACAGGGCCTCTCTCTCTCTCTCTCTCTCTCTCTCTCTCTCTCTCTCTCTGTGGGGGGGGTATGGTTTTTTGAACCGCGGTAGAATGAGTTGGTTTCATTTAAGCATGAGCGAACGTTTGATTTATGTTCTACATGTAATAATTTTTGAATCCAACGGATTAAATTTTTTATGGTTACTGCTTACTATTAGTTGAAACTAACAAGTTAGTTCATAAATTTTGGCCAAATTAAAGTGAAGTCATTCAGCCTTTGAACTTGTTAAACAATGCATTGAAGCTGGAATGAACTTGTTGATAATGTGCATTGATTTAATTTGGGTGTGTAGATCTGTTGTTTGCGTCACGATGAAGGATCTCTAATCTTTTGGTTAATGGGAAATAAAAGAATGAATATTTACATGAGGCTTTTTTCAAAACTTCTCACCTAATGTGGTGTTATATATGCACGCGACGTGTCAAATATATGTGGTGCATGAAATACACATGAGATCACATCAATACACACTATATGGGTGAGAAATTTTGTTAGAAAAGCTCTAGCAGATTTTTGAAAATTTTCCATATTTGCATAGTAAGTAAAATATATATTCAATAAAATGTAAAACATTAATAATCTGATTCATGATTCATCGGATTCGTGTAATAATAATAAACAAGAATAACACTAATAAAAGTTATGATAAAAGAGAGTTTAAAATTACTTTATTATTACTCCTACAATTCATAGGTAGTTCTACGTCATTTTTTAGTGGTTTCAAACTGTTCTTTTTGTCATAATTTGTCCACAAGTTTGACCAAATATATTAATTCCTTTTAGCCAAAAATAAAAAAATAAAATGTATGGATTAATTCCTTGCATGTTAACAAGACAATAGGTCCATAATTAACATGACCAAAAGATTTCTCCTTGAGCAGCAAATCCAAGCATGAACTATATTCAATAAAATGTAAAACATTAATAATCTGATTCATGATTCATCGGATTTGTGTAATAATAATAAACAAGAATAACACTAAGTAAAAGTTATGATAAAAGAGAGTTTAAAATTACGTTATTATTACTCCTACAATTCATGGTAGTTCTACGTCATTTTTTAGTGGTTTCAAACTCTTCTTTTTGTCATAATTTGTCCACAAGTTTGACCAAATATATTAATTCCTTTTAGCCAAAAAAAAAAATAAATAAAATGGATGGATTAATTCCTTGCACGTTAACAAGACAAAAGGTCCATAATTAACATGACCAAAAGATTTCTCCTTGAGCAGCAAATCCAAGCATGAACTACACCGATTCTAAGGTCTCTACTTTTGTCATATCAGCCACACAAAAGCAAGACATTCCATTTTGTTGTGTACATGGAATCTCAACATGTTACACACGTCATGAATTTTTATCCTTCTATTCAAGAGAAGCAAGGGAGAAGCCGACTCCCTTGAGTATTGGGCAGGCAAATCGTGAGCATTTCAAGAAATTCATTGTTACAAAGGAATTTTCCGAAGTCAGTCGGATATTTCACTAAGAATTTCGTCCATTAGAATTTTTTCTTACTTCTTTCATTATTCATTCTTACATTTCTCCATTTATTTTTTTTCCCTTTCATGGAAAAACACCATTAGGCATCAATGTGGTTTGTAGGCCTCCACCTCTAACGTATCAAGGGAATTTAGATGCTCTTACCCTTTTATTAATATCAAGAAGCACTGGCGGAGCTAAGGGGGGCCATGCTGGGCCTCGGCCCCCAAATTGGAAATTTTTCTTCTTTAGTTTGTTTTTTAAAAAAAAAATTATATATAAAAGTAATTTAACTGTGCGTAATATACGGCTCACATTTTCGGCTCAGTCCTTTAATAGCTTCTGGCTCCGTTATTGTCAATAAGAGCTTTAATCCCCCCTCCCCCTTTCAAAAAAAAAAAAAAAACCACACACGCATTACCCCGTCAAAAACTCAAGAAGAGAACTAAAGAATGCATGAATGCAACCTATAAATCTATTACAAATAAATTGTCAATTAGGTTCTTAATTATTCCTAACTTTTCTGAGATAAAGGATGCCTAATTTATCAGTTTTAATAATTCCCCGAAACTCCTTGCATAAAAGCACTTGCACGCCTTGAGCCCTATGGCCAGGATTGGCCAAATAATTGGCCGCTCTATTAGCTTCTCACCAGCAATGTATCACTGGAATCTGATTATTCTCACAAACAATTTAATCTCAGTCAACATATGTTGTAGATGCCAAGCTCCACCACCATCCTTGGATTACATTTTCTCTTATAATTTTCAATTTTCTATCCACAATGTCGTTGATAATGTCTAATCGTATGTAACGGTTCTTTTTTTTTTCTTTTTTTAAGAAAAAAGTTACTATCTCTGTTCCACAAAGACAGTCTAGTAGTTATTTTCACATAAATTAAGAAACAATAGTTAATATAGTTTAAACATTAAATTTTACTTAAGTTTTCCGTATATATGCTTATATCTCATTAATTGTTTGAAAGACTTTTAATGTATAGGTAGTTGAATAACAATGACCATATATAGAAATAAAACATTACATACATATTCAATATGGTAAGTGAACTATATTTTTGGATAGACGAAAATGAAATAGTGAACTATTTTTTTGGACGGAAGTAGATAATCAACCCCGAATCACGAGACACATTTCCGGGGGCCACGTGGCAGCATAATCACCTTCAGCCTGGGTAAAAGCGCCCCCGTCAACATAACGTAATATACCTGCAAAGTGTGCTCCCTCGATGCGAAGCTCGAAAACGGGTCCATTCCGGATCCCGCCCGAGTAATGATTTCGGTGTCGCCACTTTTGGTCATTCATTTTCTACCTAATTTGCAGTTGGGTCTATCTAATTCAATTTTCTTGCAATCAAGTCACTGACATCCGATTTTGTCATAGAATAAAGTCACATCCTCTGGTTGGCAAAATTAATTTCATGGCTTTAGCGGATATCATAACTTGAAAAATTTCAAGCACCTCCATAAAATATTATAGCGACACTTTCTAACCCTTGTGAGCGCATTTTACACTTGTGCAGTCATGAGTTGGATGAGACGAGAGGTACAATAAAAACTAGAAATGATAATGGAACGGGTATTACCCGATACCCGATAGTACCCACCCCGTTAAGTATCGGGGCGGTACGGGGCGAAATTTTTCTCTCCAAAATCTTATCGGGGCGGGGACGGGTTTTGGCCGCCCCGATACCTGGTCTCTCTTTTTTTAAAAAAAAATATTTTTGTTCTCTATGAAATTTAGAATCTAAAAGAAATTAGAAAATATTTAGATTCTAAATTTCATAGAGAACAAAATATTTAAAGAAAGAGATAGAAAGAAATTAAGAATAATGATAAAATAGTGGTGGAAGATGTAGAGATGGAAGCAAGAATGTAGAAATAGTGTTAGAGATGATGATGTAAAATGATGTAAAAATAATAAAAAATATAGAATAAAGGAGAGAAAAATTATTTAAAGAAATAAAGAAAATTGAAAGAAAATTAGAGACGCACACATAAATTTATGTGTCTCTCCTCTATGGAAAAAGTGTCACCATTGGAGATTCTCTAAGTATTAGGAATAAATGAATAATAGGATTGTTTGATGACGGACTCTCCAATTTGAGAAATTGAATAGGTTTATATATATATATATATATATATAAACAAAAATACGAATGAGAAGTGTCATAAAACGAAAATGAGAATATATATATATATATATAAGCATCATGTGATTCTAGTGAATAATTGCTTGTGATATGAATATGGGTACAGAAACTCTTGGTAATTTTAGACATTTTAATTTGATAAAAGCTAAAAATTTAGTAAAAACCGCAGTTAAAGTCAACCTTTAATTTTAACAGCACAATTCATAATCACATAGAACCGTATGATGCCATATCATATAGTATTAGATCGGGATTAACTTTTATCTAACCTTAACAAAATCTTTTATTCTTATTTTTGTCAAAAATCTGCCGACATCCTTATAAAACATGGCCAACACTAGAAAGAATGAGGTAATCGTGTAACAAAATCGAAGTCCAGTGACAAATTTGTGTTGAAAAATGTCGCATTAGCGTAAGTTTGGGGGTGCGGAACCAATTAGTGGAGTTGAAGCCAACAAACTTTTGCTCTTTTCTTCTCATAGTTTATTGCTCTTTTTAGCTGAAGATTTGAGTCTTCTGCAATGGTCGGTTACTTCTTGGACTTTTATTTATTATTATTTTGTTTTTTCTTTTTATTGCTCTTTTATTATATATATATATATATATATTTCACGCTTCATAAGTTACACTCTATTTGACAACAATACTAATAATTGATTAGGTTTTTTCTTTTCTTTTTCTTTTTATTTTTTTTGGGGGAGGTGGGCTTCAAGAAAACATACAACATAGCCAAGACTCATATGGTCATCTGAGTGGGTTTCTCACTCTCTTCACCAGGTTAAAGTCTCTTTTCTTACAATCCTCCTGCAATAGTTAAAAAAGAAAAAGAAAACACACAACACATATATTGGGTACTTGTCTCTCGCTCGAACTCAACAAAACATCAACCAAAATTCTATATCTTTCACAGGTTAAGAATAAAAAGTATAAAGTGCTAAAATGTAATGGATCATTGAACAAAATTTTGAAATTTTTATTAGTTTAAGCAGCTTGATCTGAAAGTATAGTATGTATATAAATGTTTTAAAAAGTATAATGCGTCGAGACCATGTCTTGAGTCTAGGTGAGCTTAAACACACTAATATATGATAAAGCATAAGGCGTTGCAAATCGTTGAGTTCAAAATTTGAGCATAAGCGTCATCTAAATGAGTTTTATGCGAGTTTTACAGAAAACAGTTATAAACATGAGTAAAATTCAAATATTGCATTTTTTTTTTTTGACAGAATGCGTTGTTGAGAAATAGATAAATATATTTTCTCCCCTACAAAATTCTATCATCAAAACTGAAATTTGATCTCTTGGCTGCGTTCTACTAAAATTCAAAAGTAACCAGTTTCACTAATCACTAATCACCTACCACAAGAGCTTCTCGTTTACAATCCAAAAAATTACAAATAGTAACGTCTATCCATTTTAATTTTACAAGTCGATTTCACTATAAGACCGTAAAAACAATTAAAAATGATTCTTCGTCATACTTTTAATGGTTTTAACAGGATAATTCACACGTAAGATGATATTATTGAAAACCAAATAATACATAATTGTTTGTTGAATTTTATACAAGGTACTTTGTCCAAGGTTGCAATAGGGCAAAACGAAAAAACAAAACATTATCTGCAATTTGCATTAAAAGTAGTATAAATGCATGATCAGAAGCTGAAAATGATCCAATTCATATTCGTTTTCCTCATATTCTTTTGAATTTCTTCCTTAATTTTTTTTCCTTTTTTTTTTTTAAATCTTTTGGGCAACACCACTGTACTAATTTCACTTGCTGTAGTTTCTCTCTACAGATTTTGATCCATAGTATATGCCTATGCACGCACCTGTATATATGCGCAACTGAAATTCAAAGTAAACCGGAGATTATGTTAGTTCAGATTGAATTTTAGCTTCTCGAAATGTCAATCTTCTGGATTTTGCCATCGATTTGAGTATTTTAGTTATTTTTTTAAGTACTTCTGCTTGGTAAAGAACGGATATGGAGGCAGAGTCCAATGCTTGGAGAGAGGAGCTGGAGAGCTTAGTTGACCCGGGGATCCGATTCACCAATGAAGCAATCGGAGTTTCGGCGCACGAGTTTTTGACTAAGGAATCGGTATTCGGGTCACCGGAGAGTGAATCTGCGGTGGCGGCGGAGCCGGAGAGCTTGAAGGATCAAATAAAGGGATTCGCCATGGCGTGGGGGGAAATGATTGTGGAATTAGGCAGGGGGTGTAAAGATGTGGTGCTGCAGACTTTGTTGACTGAGGACTCTTACATTGTGAAGAAAACCAGAGGTCCTATGGCTCAGATTTCACAGAAATTGAGTTTTCTAAATGAGTTCTTGCCGGAGGATCGTGATCCGTTACATGCGTGGCCGGTTATTCTCTTCGTTTTTATCCTTGCCCTTGCTGGTAATTCTCTATTTCTCGAACTTCTGGTGTATCACTGTATCCGGATGCTTTACTCTTCTATTTATTTATTTTGGAGTTGTGAAGTAATTTAATGCTGGTTTTTAAATGTTAGAAGATTTTCTATTGTTCTTTACTGGTTGTATTAGTGTTTTGAAGAATGCCTGGGATTGAGTCCTAGTTAGATAAAGTTCCATTGAGTTGTTGCTGTGGATGAAATTATACTTATGGTCTGCATCATTATTCATAATTGCCACCATTGGTTGGAGGTGCAGTTCTGAATGTAAGTAGTAAACACGATAGTCCAACTCCAATGGTGAAGAATATTAGAGTGCATCCTCCAAGTGCAGCCCGGATACTGCTTCCAGATGGTAGATACATCGCATATCATGAGCTGGGAGTTCCTGCTGACAAAGCGAGGTTTTCACTGATTGCTCCGCATAGTTTCCTGTCTTCTCGCCTTGCAGGTACTAGCTATTGCTACTGAATATTGCTGGTTTTGTTTAGGAAGTCTGAGTTGACAAGTCCCACTTCAAGTTCTCATGCTATTAGGTATTAATAGTTTTAAGCAATTCTTGTGTGGAAGGTATACCTGGCATCAAAGATTTATTACTGGTGGAGTATGGTGTTCGACTGATCACTTATGATCTACCTGGTTTTGGAGAGAGCGATCCCCATCCTAACAGAAACCTTAACTCATCAGCTATGGATATGTCATACTTGGCAGATGCTGTAGGAGTAAATGGCACGTTCTGGGTCATGGGATATTCAGGTGGCTCCTTGCATGCCTGGGCTGCCCTAAAGTATATTCCAGATAGAGTGGCAGGTATGCTGTATATGTTGTATCCCAGAGAGAGGGACAGAATTTGGGAGGGGATGTGTTATTATATAATTATTATAATTCTTGCTTCCTGTATATACCTCCGCAAGGACAGGGATAAAAATATGTTTACAACTAAATCCAAATTGTGAACTCTACTGTGCTGCAGAGAACTCTAACCTTCACCCAATTGGGTGCATGGTAGGGTATTCCATGGTGCAATACTATAATACATGAAATTGTGCTCATTGGCAGTGAAATGTACTCTTAGGCATAATCCTGCCTGCTACACATTAAGAAAGGAAGATTCTATTAAAATGCTAGTAGAACATTTACATGCAACTTGGAAATCTTATGATGCCTTTTAACAATATTCTTACAGGTGCAGCGATGTTTGCTCCTCTGGTTAGTCCATATGCGTCCAGCATGACTAAGGATGAGATGACCAGAACTTGGAAAAGATGGACTCGGAGAAGAAAATTGATGTACTATTTGGCTAGAAGGTTCCCAAAGTTTCTAGGATACTTTTACCGTCAAACTTTTCTCTCTGGGAAGCATGGCCAAATAGATAAATGGTTGTCTGTATCACTGGGAAAGAAGGTGATTTCCATCTCTTCTTAGCATAGTTGCACAGGTGTAAAGCATAGAACTTCCCAGTTCCCCTCACATTTTCTAGTGCTTATCATAGGTTCCATGAGCAATAGCAGTATAAATAATTCTGTCTTGAATTAATGCCTGAGTATTTTGTAAGCCCTTGTTTGTTACTGATTTTTATCAAAATCACTTCTGTATACTCATTTCCAACCAAACATTCTTCAAAAGAATCACTTTTCAGTTTTCACCCCAAACCCATTTCTTTCTGTTGAAAACAGTAAGTTTTCCGCTTGTAGTCCTTTTATGGTGGAATTTATTTTCGTATTTGTTTAAGTGCCCTACAGGATGGAGAATGGCAACTTCTTGATCTTTATAGGATAGAGACCAGTATTCTGTACCTATTTGATTTCCGCACCCCCCCTTTGCTTTTTGGGAGGGAACAACTAAAGCCAACAAATTCGGCATGATTTATGTGTGCAACTCTTTGAGTTTGGACAAGAAGCTGTTCTCTTGATACATGCTTCTAAATATGATAGTTAGCAGATGGGAAGAACCCTGCTTTAACAGGTCCATCAGTCAACCATAACTCTGTAAGCTTTTATAGCGATTGTTATCTGATATATATTATGCATTAATCTATTCAGGACATGGATTTGGTAAAGGAATCAGCATTCGAAGAAATATGGCACAGGGACGTTGAAGAGTCAATTCGTCAGGGAAGCACAAAACCATTTGTAGAGGAAGCTATGCTGCAAGCATCAAACTGGGGTTTTAGCCTCATGGATCTTCAAGTTCAGAAGAAGTGTTCTAGCAGGGGCCTTTTTCCTTGGCTAAAATTCATGTATGGAGAACCAGAATGTAAATTAACTGGATTTCTTGGCCCAATTTACATATGGCAGGTTTGCCGGCATTTCCTATTTCTTTTTAATCATGTTTTGTACTTGAAGAATTGCGAATATGGGGATTTCAAGCTAATTAGATTAACCTTACGATCTTTTCTGCATGGTGAATATATTGGCCTGATTAGTTTCACTGTTGAAACAGGGGATGGATGATATGGTAATTCCCCCATCAATGGCTGACTACATTAGCCGTGTTCTACCCAGTGCTGTTGTACAAAAACTTCCAGAAGAGGGTCACTTCTCTTATCTGTTTCTTTGTGATGAATGCCATAGACAGATATTCTCTGCCCTTTTTGGAGATTCACAGGGTCCTTTAGAAAATATAGAGGAAGCTCAAGAAAATGATAGTGAAGAAGAGATTCCAGACTTCAGCTGATCACACACTGGAAGATGATTTTTCGGCTTCTGAAATTACAATGTATATACTACAAAGTTGCTCCTTACTTGGTGGAGTATAAAGGCTGACTACATTCGCTTCTAAACTGCCAAAATTTGGGTGAAAAAGGTAACAACAGTGGTTCTTTAGGTAAAGAAAATATACCCCATTTTCATTTGGACACGATGCTGCCCTTTAAAGTTTTTTTTTTTTGTTTTCTTTTCCTTATATATTTTCAGGGAGTCGAATCATGACTCTCAGCCTTGTTGAACGTTCATCAATTATTATTACATGCAAGTCTGCCTTTTTGTTGACGGCTTTCATCAGAAGCTCGATGCACTTTTTGTTTTCCTGCTTGAAAGCAACATATTTGACTTTACATATCAAATTGTTGTTTTCTTTGTTCTGCTACTTCATTGCTTTCTCTCGTATGTATATAATTTTTGCATCTCATCAAAAGCCAACAAATGGTATGGAAATTCTAGTTCTAGCAAGTTACACATGACTTCTTTATCCATAACAAAGTGGTAGATCGGAATATTTGGGTATATGATTATTAGCTACTTGTTCCCAGATTAGTCTTCTTCTCTTCTCCATCTAACAGCTCATTCTTTAGCCAAATTTATGTTAATAACATCGTTGGAGTGTCCATCGCCATTGTCATCTTCCATTTTGGTCATTTGCTTCACCGGTATTGCTTCTTCTTCAAGCTGTGAGGACTTGTAATCTTTCTTCTTGCCCCAAATAACAAGATAAAGGCCAATAACTATCACAATGGCTCCTACCACCCTGTAAAAAGTAATGATATCAACATACTATTCAATCTACCGCACTAAACATGTCATAAAAGTATTCAACTTGACGTACTAAACACGTCATAGAGGTGTTGGTCAAGGGAGAGCGTAACACTCACCTTCCTAAAACCAGTTGCTCGGTGAAAATAAAAGAGCTCAAGATAGCAACAATGATCATGGCTAGGGGATTGAAAGCCGTTACGAAAACTGGGCCTTTGTCTTTCATTACAACTCCTTGGACGTAGTAAGCAATTCCTGAACAAAATATGCCCTGTTTTATGCAATGTTTGGTTAGATGAGATCTCCATTTGATGGAAATATGGTACACAACAAAACTTGCAGTGCATTCTTGTCTTTTATTATGTTCATCTTACACTGTAGGCAGCTGCAAGAAATTTGGTGTCCCAATTTATAAACCAAACTGCAGCTTTTCCCCTCTCCATTACCAGTGCAACTATCGCTCCCTGAGCGGTTCCCGACAGGCATATCCAAGCTGTCAGAGAAAGTTCGGATGGATATGTTCTTAGCGTGATCGCCTAGAGACATATAAAATGGAAGTTATAAGAGTACACATTAGAGTAAATGTGTATCTTACTATATATGCTGTGTACGTACCTAACATGTTGAGATTATAAGATATAATTATGTTTTGGATGGTTTTTTTCACCTGCAAAATCATGAAGCCAGCCCAGCTGAAACATCCGATGGTGATCATTAGGGAACCTTTGATTGAATGCTGAAGATTGATTTCTACCCTTCGATGTTCATATCCGTGGCTGGCTTTTGTCCACGGCAGCTCTATGGTTGGACCTTTTAGTAGCGTCATAAGCATGGCTCCGGCCACAGTTGTTAACGTGCCCACGGCTTTCGCTTGGCTGTGGATGCTCTTTACCTTAAACTCCTCAAGCCTATGACAAAGCATATGAGCCTGTTTGAGATGACTTTTGAAAAGTTAAAAGCAATTTTTAGACACATAAAGTGCTTTTGTACCGGTTGAGCTAATTTTCTAGAAGTACCAAAAGAACTTCAGGAGAAAGTTGACCTAAGATGACTTTCTCAAGAAGCACTTCTACAAGAAGTAGAAGTTATAGAGACCAAACTATTTACAATTTTACATGTTGGATATACTAGAGTGGTCTAAAGACAAGATAAAGTTAGAAAAGTTGATCCAAAGTACTGCGAGTAACCAACGTAGATACTACGCCAAAAGCGTTATCCACCTGAGGAAGCAGGCCATGAGGAATGTAATGGCAGGAAGAACATTGCACATAGCAGCTGCAAATGTTGCTGTTGTGTACTTCATCCCAAGTATGTATAGGTTTTGATCGATAACCGGCCTGGTATAATCGAACCCACAAACTAAGATATTGCAAAATACAAAAGGAATGAAATTAAGATGATGAACAAAATTTGGGTAATCTAGACTTACTCCATCAAGCCAAGAAGCATTATCTTTCCAAATATTGAGAGAGTCATCTTAGGCCTTATTTTCCTGTCTAGTATGAGTGCAAAAGGGGCAATGAAAATCGTGGCAATGGCATGGCGGTAGACGACGAAAACGTAGTTACTCATCCCGTTGTTTAATGCAGCTTTAGAAAGGATGTCCATTCCTGCAAGGCCAAATTGGAGAAAAACTACAGCAAAGAAGGGTTTAGCCGTGTGAAATTTGGTGCATGCTGATAGAAGGTTATTCATTTCTCTAGACAAAATTTTCTTCAACCGTCGATGAATTTGGTAACGTACGGTGATAACTGGGGTTATAAGTTGATAAGAATTTGTAGCCACTTAGGTTGATGTCTTAATTTATTGTATAGTTCTTAAGATTATTTTTCATGCTTAGTATCTCTTTTTCTTGGTTCTTATCTGCTCCACTTGATGGGAACATATTCCAATTAGTGTCCTATTACGTGAATGAACAAAACATGAGCAGATTTTGCAACTCCTTAACTTACATTTAGTTTGGAGTGTGTGTTTGTGTTGCTTAAAGGTAAAGATATTGATAAATTTAGAAGGAGAATGGTCTGTTGAATTCTTTTCTATTTAGCTTGTCATGCCTGATTGTGCGTACAATGAAGCTCTAGTTAATTTTCATATTCTTTCAGTCCTGATCTCCCGTCAGATACACATGTGGCGGGAAATAAAAACTTGATAGCTCAATTTTACACCTTAGCATTTTTTGAAGTATCATCCCAAACTACCACTAGGAAACAAAGGGTCGAGACCTCACAATTAATATTATTTTTTTCACTTAACACAGTTGAATATCAATTATTTTTGCTTTCAATTGAGTTAACCCATACCAGTAGACCATTTCTTAACATTTTGGGACTTCAAACGATAGAAAACAACAAACTAAAATTCGTACGGTTAAAAGATCTAAAATAAAATTGAAACTTGTAATATCAGTCTCAATTTTAATCCGGAGACTCTTCATTATGTGCAGCTATGTAAATTAATGGAGAAGAACGTGTGGCATACACCGATATCTCCGAATTGCGTCTTTAGATCAAAATTCATGTTAGTCTAACGTGTTACTTTAGATGAACTTAAAATTGATGAATTGAGGCCTAGTGAAAACACTATGCCCCTCGAATCAAAATTAAAAAAAATAATAATAATAATAATAATAATAATAATAATAATAATAATAATAATAGAAAAATCTTCCCACAAACCCCACCACCCCACCCGCCCAAAAAAAAATTTAAAAAGAAAAAAAAATATAAAGACACTTTGCCTACCCAGTGCTCTCATAATGGGAATTGCACCCAACATTCCAGATTCCTTCAAAATTTATCCTACATGGGAGAGAAAAAGAAAATAAGCAATATATATATATATATATAACCCATTTCGTGCCTGAATTAACCGTACGTAAAAATTTTATTGTTTTTGTTTGATGATATCAAGTTTAACTAACTTATTTAAACAACCATAAAAGGAAAAAAAAACAATTGTTATATGCATCGAGAGTTAATGTTATCGTTAAGTATACGTTTAAGATTTGTTTCCGCTTGTATGTATTTGCAGTGGAATATTGTAGGCAGAATGAGATTAAGACGTGTGATTTTCAACTCAAAATTAGGTTCTCTAAGTATCTCCTTGACCTGAATCCACAAGTAGTTCCAGAACATATCCCAATTTTTCCACATAATCCCAACATTATTTTTTATTCAGTGACATCAGTGCCCTTTCCATCCGGAGGAATGAGAATTTACAAGTGCGTGTTTGCCTAAGCTTAAAACTATGATTACCAAATAAACTTTAAGACAAATAATTTCTTCTAAAATTACGCTTCCATCTTTATCTGACATTCCATCAATTATCAATATGTCTCACATGAAATTAAAATGCCCATTGTTATAATCTGATGACATCCAAGTAAGCTTCCCAAACCTGTAATTAAGGGTTCAATTCCCTCTTCACTTACAATCCATTTGTAATAAAAAATAAAAAACCTACAAAATATTTTTAAAAATAGAGATTGTCCAAAACGTGCTCCAAATATATATGGGTGCGTTGTATGTTGTCAATTTTTTTTAGTGTCTCTTTGTTAGTTCTATTCTCCTCACAAATATTTGGCGGCATTATGTAATTTGTTTCACATCTGACGGCATAATACCACTAGACACGTCTGGAAGGACATCAAATTTAGTCTCTTCACGGCTCTTTTCTAAGCCAACAATTGATGTATGCACGTCACAACCTACTTTGAGTCAAATAACATTTTCTTTTCTAATTTGTTTTATTTGAACATTTAGCACAGTTCAAATTGTCCTATCAAAGACATCACACCTATGGCATATACATGGTGTACATCTTAACATGCCACATCAATCATGTAGGCATGTAAACTGTTCTCAACTAATGTAACGTGCAGGGTCTGGTTTTATATTGGGTAATGCATTCTTCTATAATTGTGGCTTCCACACAATGTGAATGTGATTCCAAGCATCTTATGGTATACTTACCTAAAAAATAACGAGAGAATAACTTCTAACCTTGCCCACTAAGCATATATCAAATCAATCGCGTCGAGCCTTCCACCAAAATTGGAACAAAAGTGGTTAAATAGTTCTTTTTTTGCAAAGTCAGCACCTTCCAATTTTTGTGAACTTGCACAGAGCTCCACCCAACCAAATTCAAATACTGCAGCATGTACAACAGTACAAGAACACAAGAGAACGCCGCAGATGGGAAAGAAAACTAGGAATTGTAAACAATTACAAGCCTTAGGAAATGTGCAGACAAAATATATGTTTGGAATGCTTAAATGATCATAAGATAATAGTTCTGAACTGCCGCCAAACGTTTGGCACTAGACGCCTATGTGGGGGGCGGGGGTAGATTCGGCAACATTTGCAAGGGTACTGAAATGCAAACCAAAGCAGAACTAATCACACACGGTCCAAATTTCCGCAATGTGGTAATCTTGTGCGTTTAGATGTTAAAAGAATCGATACAAGTGCTCAGAGTTAAAAAGCAAATGACTTGTGCAAACTACATAGATAGCTGCTTCGACTTAAAAACATTCATAAGTTAAAGGCAATTTACTAAAAATTATCATCTCCAGTCAACCCAGCAAAGAGTTCTTGAGGAAGAGTTGAATGCTGTATTACCGTACTCCCAAAAAGGCAACTGCCTAGGGACTATGATAAAGAGAATGATAGCATTACAAGCAACATTTATATTGTCATAACATTAATTCCTCCCTCAAAATGGTTAATAGGAGGATGTAACTGATCTGCCTACCTTTGATGCAAAGGATATGCTCAAGAACCACAGCAAGCTGACTTTTGTGCTGCTTGAGCAGTCCCTGCTGTTTGGTCCGTTGGGGTAATCTTAAGGGATGGAGCCTGCAAGAAAGGATAGGTCAGTGTGGAGCATTAGGTTTTGGCAGACATTGAAAATTAACTTAGGAACAATGACTTTATTGATTAAAGTTGAAAGTGGGTTACTTAATTTGACATTAAGATAAGAACTACTCTCAAACGATTTGCTACTTAGGAAGTTATCCAAGCGTGTCTGGATACAGAAGTGTTCTAAGCTTTCTCAACGTGCACTTATAAAGAGAAAATATGTAAGTACCTCAGCTTTTGAGTCTGTCTCGGCGAGTCTTTGCTTTATATCCTTGGCTATTGAGAAGAAAACCTCCTCGACATTCATATTTGTTTTTGCACTCTGTTTAATATACTGTTATTAGAATTAATCTACTGCAAAACATTTCAATATCAAGAAGCATTTCTTACAGTCTCAAAGAATTTAATTCCGCATTCATCTGCAAGTGCTTGACCCCTGGACGTAGGAACTGCCTGAAGAAAAAAATAGGTTGAATCAATCTTAAATAGCAAATTCAAGCTAGTTGCACATAAAAGACCTAAATGATACAAGTGTATGTCTAGTTAACGTGTGTTTTCCCATCCAATCTAATAAAAGAAAAACAACACGTGCGTACTAGTTGATGCGAAGTCACCTATCGAACAACCACCTCTAATAGTATTGAATTATTTATGAAGTAACGTTTTTCCTAATTTAGAATTAATGATTCAACTGCCTAACAAATGATATCAACTTGAGAAAAATATTTAAAAGTTTATTAAAATCCGGAGTTTCAATATATTTAATAATTATTATAGTTTTTTTTTTTTTTGGCAAAAACCAGCTAGAAAATGATTTAAGTAGAAAGTTAGATGGGGCACTAGCTGGCTTCCTACCACTAGCATTTTAGCTAGGGTACTAGACCACTCGATAAATGCCCAATCCAAATCTAGGGTTGAGCCCCATTTTTTGGGGACAGAACGGGCCAAGCTTTGGCTCAAGCCAAAAAGAGCTGAAGCCAATGCTAAGCCAAGAATCTCAGCTTGATGCACACTCCAATATCCATCTACCTACTATTTTTAATAGGTAGCATCCATCTAAACTTATTGCTTTCAAGTGCCACATACTTTTGGAAAGGCCGAAAATGCATTAAGCAGGGCTATTTTGTTTATGAATCCATGCTTAGTAAGTGTCCAGAAGGTGCCGGGTTCAAACAAGTGCTGTAACGGTTAAGTTCTCACGTTCCGGGTAGGAGGTCCCAGGTTTGAACCACACTAGCCCCTTCCCTATTTCCCCTCCCCTATCTCCCCCTTGTATAAAATATATATATGAAAAGTAATTTGAGGAGAAAAATAGTGTCCAGACACATGCATACTTAGAGAGAGAGAGAGAGAGAGAGAGAGCAGACCCTCTTGCTTTCATCCATGTCAGCTTTGTTACCCACCAATACCTTGTTCACATTGTCAGAGGCGTGCTGTTCAATGTTCCGAATCCAATTCCTAATGTCTAAACAGGAGACTTGGTCACTCTTGACAAAATAGAATATAGATCATCATGGAAGTTAGTTGTATTAGTTAAAAATCGGGGTATCAAGAGGGAAAAACAGCAAGAAGAAAGAAGAAGGGGAGAGGGGTTGCGGCTGTACAAGAATTCTGAAGGCAAAAAGTTATAAATAGAACTGTCTTGCAGCAATGACAATCAAAAAAAATTTCAGCAACCCGAAAATACTAGATGAAAACAAGGCAGAGAAATTACTGTTAAAAGATGCTTCATCAGTCACATCATACACCAGCAATATACCCATGGCTCCACGGTAGTAAGCTGCATGTGAATTATATAGAAATGAAAATTTCTTGAAACCTTAATTAAAGGCAAAATGGAACGTGTCTATTGTCTTTTAGAAGAAATGCATTGACTAATTGCAAATTCTTATGATCATATACGATCTTACTTCTATTCCACTGATTCTTACTTCCATGAATACACGCAGAAAGAGACATCTATCGAAATTCAGAAACCACAATTGAAATCAGCTCTTGAAAAGAGAAATTCTGCTAGAGGATTAGTTTACTCCCTCCTTAAGCAAAAAAGATGAAGGTATAGGTCTTTGGCTTTTCAGCATAGCTTGGAACTGTTAACAATAGTAAGAAGTTAAAATAAAAGCCTTTGACACCTGTTTTTCCTTTTCTTTTTCTTTCTTTTCTTTTCTTTTTTTTTTTTTTCCACTTTAAATTCATCTGGCTTTTATAGCTCAGCTAATTGTCTCAACAGATCTTGACCAAATATAAAGCATAAAACATAGCATATATATTCCTGAAAAGAATTATGCTACTTTTACATTTAAGGAAAAAAATAGTTACTGGAGCTATGTGATTGGAATCTTTTTAAATGTGATGTGATGTAAACAGAAACAAGATTGCTGAGTGTAATGTATAAAAAGATTGTAAGTTTTTTTGTGTGTAGCATTACTCTCTTGAAAATTGGAATGTCAGATTTATTACTGTCCTTTTGACATGGTTTTTATTTCAAAGTGAAACCTTCACTTCTCAAATTAAAAGGAAAACTAGAAAGCACGATTACTAAATTCCACTGCAAAATCAGTGAGAAATGAGTTTTGGTTTCCTGACATAAAAGTATGCTAGTATAGAATTCCAACAAAATTTTATAGCGTGTGCAGATGATACACACTATTGTACCATCTGCACATGATGCATCTACATTATCAATTTTTTCAAAAAAATTCAAAAAGGAACCTGTTGGATGCATGCCATATGTGCGGATGGTACCATAGAAAATTTCTGTAGAATTCCTGTAGAATTCCATTTCTATCAACAAACGTAAGTTGATTTTGTAAGTGACATGGGGTCTAATTTTTATTTCTTTTCTTTCTTTCCTTCCTTTTTTGGGTGGATGGACTTGAATTTAGTGTTTAGTCAGTGTAGAATGAATATTCATCCATTTCTTTTTTAGTCATTCACAAATACCACATGCTGTCAAATTTCTATAAAGTCAATCCATCTTCAAATTTCTATGAAATCAGTCCATCTTAAGCATGCTGAATTGCTGATGCACCTATAGAGAACATTCATGGGTCCTCCGCCATTCCGGTAAAAGAGAATGTGCAACAGAATAGCGAATTCCTTAATCTTGTGTCCAGAGAAAAGGGATAGCACATTTTTGCATTTGTCATCTGCATACCAGTCGTGATGGTTCTGAATCTCTCTTGCCCAGCAGTATCCCAAATTTGCAGCTTGATGCGTTTACCATCCAGCTCTACGGTCCTTATTTTGAAATCAATTCTACAAAAGAAATTTTAATCTAAGGACACTTGCACGAGAATGTTGAGAATCCATATAAAATGCTACACCTTTTATTTCAAATAAGCATACCCGATGGTGGTAATAAAACTGGTAGTGAAAGAACCGTCAGAGAAACGTAAAAGAAGGCAACTCTTACCCACACCTGAAAATATATCATTATAATGGCTCATAACAATGTGTGAAAAACATTCAGAAATCCTAAATTCAAATCTGCACAATTAACATAAACTGGTTGAACTAGGATAGATGAATAGAGCAATAAAAATCAGCATTAAGAGGAGCAAATAAACATCTTTCATTTAGCCAAAAAAGCTTTCACAGACTTGTACCATCGCATCGTGTGAAACATTATTGACACCACATAGGGATCGAAAAGCACTAATTTCTAATATTTATGGGTTAAAGAAGTTAACCACAGGCATCTAATGTCAACCTGATTATAAAATCCCTCATCAGCCTGGCAAAGAAGCTGGAAACATCAGCTCTGATCCCAGCTTGACTTAGCTGAAGATGTAAATTACCTCATCCTTATTATATAATAAACTTCACATAGCTCAACTTCTTTTTCTGAACCAAGTCTTTTTCAGTTCTAGTATTTGCTTATTAATCTTTATCTTTACTATATATGTAAGTGTCTATCTTGAAAAACATTTTTGGACAATTTCATCCTTACCAATATTTATTAATACACATATTGCCAACAATTAATACTTTAATAAATTTTCTAATACCTGATTTCTAATTTTCTTTCTAATATTATGAGTAAAATGTACAAATAACTTTTTACCATCATGTAACCATTATTAAAGAGAGGAAGATGCACTATATGTTTCATTTAGAAAATTTAGAGGTATTAGAAAATTTAAAGGCTAAAAAAGAATTAGAGAGTGATGGAAAGAAAATCGCTTTTCACTTTTTCTTTAAATTTTCAATTGCACAAATCAGCATTTTCAACATATATATACATATACAATAGTTTAGAAGACAACAATTCATGACTCAAGATGTGATAGCTGAGCTCCTTTGATTTTCATATAGCAGTGAATGCTATTATCTAAAAGAATACGTCCCTACTTCGTGGCACAAAAATCATGTTATAAAATAAAAAATTTAGTTTTTCAAGGTTGTGTGGAAGTTATTCACAATAATAATTTTCTTTCTATTATTCATGAATAAAATGTATCAAAAACTTTTCCACCGCATAACCGTTATTAAAGAGAAGAAAATGAACAATCTGTTTCACTTAGAAATTTTAGAGGTATTATAAGTTTAAAGGGTAAAAAAGAATTAGTGATTGATCAAAATAAAATCGCTTTTCATTTTTATATGAATTTTCAATTGATCAAATCATCTTTTTCACCATATGTACGTATACAATATTTTAGGACATCACAATTCACGACTCAGGATGTGATAGCTCTTTTGAATTTCAGCGAATGCAGTGTTTTATTAGCTAAAAGAATACCTCCAGCAATTATGTTTCCTACTTCGTAGCACAAAAATCATTTTATAAAGATAAAAGATTTAGTTTTTCAAGGTTGTGTGGAAGCCATTCACAATTTTATAATGAATTGTAATAATGTAATATTTAAATAAAAAATTTAAAATGTGGTTACAGAATCACCTGCAGCACACGTGTCTCATACTAGTAGATCAAGAAGCTAACAAAAAACTATTAACATTGACTTAAGCTGACGTTGGAAACATCAGCTCTGATCCCAGCTCTGATCCCAGCTTGACTTAGTTGAAGATGTAAATTATTAACCTTTTTGATGGTATTGATCAGCTTCTTCTAAAACTTTACTAGCATGTCCACCTGCTCCATCATTACTTCATCTTTATGCTATAATGAACTTCACATAGCTCAACTGCTTTCTCTGAACCAGATCCTTTTCAGTTATAGTATTTGATTATTCAAAGATCAAAAGGCTAACAAAACTCATTATTTCTTAAGTCAGAAATCATCTCAAAACAGTCAAAGCACGATTACACATGGATTAATAAGCAAACAAGCATACGTTTGACAAGTTTAACCTCGCCAAAAGAAAGAACTTTTGCCTCACCATGCTAACTACCCAAGCATGCCTCTAATTAACAATTCATTTCCGTTCCAACCCGCAAAATCTGTATCACAGAATAATTAATAAACAAACACATCGACCTCCACAGAAATGCGCGTATTCAAGTCCAATTCTGAAGTAGCAGCAAAATCATTTCACGAAACTCACACACAAAAGCAGGGAAGCGATAATAAATTCGAATCTGACACATAAATTATTAAATTACACCCTCTGAAGAAAGGAGTGTGAGTGAGTGAGTGTATGCGACGAAATACGTACCGCTGTCACCGATCAATAGGAGTTTAATGAGATAATCGTAATCGGCACGAGCTCTAGCAGGTGGAGCGGCCATTTGATTTGATTTTCTCCTCGAAAGGCAAACCCTATGAATGAAGTAGGCTGAAGATATTTAGAAATTGAAATTTTGTACATGGATTACAAGAACAGATGGGATTGTGTGAATAATGTTTGTGAAATTACCAGACGGGTGAAGAGAAGGATCTAAATGCGAGGAAAAGGAGGAGGGAAGGGTCCGGGGGTCATTTTAGCACTGGTCAGTGGTTTTTTTTTTTTTCGCCTTCCAATTATCTATTTTGAGCTTGTTTGATCCTCTTTATTTAGAGAATTTATAATGAAAAAAATATAGAATGTATATTAGAAATGTAAAAATATATGAAATGTGTGAAATATGTAGTTGTAATTAAACAGTTGTCAAATCAAATGTCAAATTAGTAGCAGGTAAATTTATAAATTTGAAAAATAAAAAGGATCAATCAAGCTCTTAACTACCTAGCCCACGGGCGATATTTTTGTTTTCTTTTTTAAGAAAATCACTTTTTCCCTATCATTTTTGACAATAATAGAAGGTGCATACTCTTCATTTTACTGCCAAAAATACTATTAGAATTTGTCATTTATGATTGAGTTGGGAATGAGTGGCTGACTAGAGGTAAGAAAGGAGGGGAAGAAATTATTTTTAATTATTTTTTAAATTCATTTTTCTTTTATTTAAAGAGCAATACCCCAAAAAAAGGTGCATAAGGTCTTTTTTCATGGAATTGTGGACCTTATGTGCAAATTTATAAAAGATTATAGACCTATAACGTTTAAAAAGGAATAGGGGCCAATTGATTCAATATGCAAAGGTTGGAGACTATGTGTGAAATTTACCTTACAAAAAACTAGTCGAAAAGTATTATCTATTTTTGTATAGAGTTATATCAAGAGTTTTTCTAAAGAACTAATGTTGGTTCCCTTAAAGAGTCAACATTCCCAAAACACGCATGAAAACCACGAGTGGTTTCTTGCTTCTTCTTTTTTTTTTTTTTTTTTTTTATAGCAATGTTTTTTCCTTAACAAGAATAAACATTGGTTCTTTAGAAAAATTAGTCATATCAAACCTTATCTATGGAATCTGACTACCAATTAGAAATAGTCCAATCATGAAAAAGGTGCCTATTTTTATAGTAGAACTCCTTTATAAGCCATATATAGCTCCATACGAAAATGGAAAGTATCGGATGGTTGTTTTCTTTTCCTTTTTCTATTTTTCTCTTTTTTGTAGCTACTTCACAGCATAATTAGCGTCGGTGAAAAAACGTATATTTGAGCCCCCTGGGGCATAGCTCAACCGGTCGAACAATCAGCGCAAAGGCTTGCTTCCAGCGGCAGAGTGGGGAGTTCAAAACCCATTGAAGACATTTGGAGGGATTATTTGCACATCATTGCCAAGTGTTGGAAGTGTGGCGGTAGGCTCCCTTATGCGCAAAAGTGTACAGTCTTGTGAGGGAAACTAGGGACCAGTTGAGGCACATCCCGCGATTTACCTCCTCCACGGTTCTAGGGGCAATGGTCCTGGAGGCCCAGGATTAGTTTGGCGCAAGTTGAGATACCTGGTGCTAATTAAAAAAAAAACGTATATTTGAATCCCCCACTGTACCTAAATAATTTCGAGGGGTGTAAGGGTTGGAAATACCTATACTTCGGTTCAAAAATGTACTAATTTTGGCCCATCATTCAAAACCCCTTACCCCTACAGCTTAGCCCTACATTTTTCTCCAACTCTAAGAATGCTACAAGTTGGGTTCTGCTTTCCTTCTTTTTCTATAGTCCATATGACTCTATTATAGAGTTCAAATTAACCAGATGACATGCTTATTAAGCAAAACATGGCCCCATTATTGGAGAAAATATTCAATGTTTTAAGAGCATCGAACTCTATGCTCTAGATCAATTAGAAACTCACATATGAACTTTAGAGTCCCAATTAATTATTTAATTTGTGACCAACATTCATGTGTGGGTTCATTCAGCTCATTTAGCACTGAAATTTTTTTCCTCATTATTGTCTAATAATATTCCCCCAATTCTCTTACCAGCCGCACATTAAAAAAGGGAAAACCCAAAAACCCCCTGTTCTGTTCACCCGCGTGACTCTCATAGGTTTACCCCATGAGATGCCAATGTGGAAGCTAACGTAAACGGTGACTGGGTTTAAAAAAAAAAAAAAGTCAAAATTTGAGAATTTGACTTCCTGACCTGGGTAAATCGGCCAAAATCCCACAGGCCCAAAATTTCACATTGGCATTTCCCCGCTCCCTCTCCAACCCGGCCGGAGCTCCGATGAACGGAGCCGGAGACGACGCCCCAGTCCCTGTCGCGCTCTCTCTCTCTCTCTTTGGTGTTTTACTTTCTTGCCGATAGTCAAGAGTCTTTGGTACAGAAAAGGGTTGGGAGATTCAATTTTTCCAAGTTTCTTGAGTTGGTGTTTCAAGATTCAGTTTTGTTAACAGGAGCTTACATTAAGCGGTATCTAGAATAAAAGGGTTTTCTTCTGGAAATGGATAAATCTTGTGTTTCTTTTGCTTTTATGTGCCTTCCTTGAAGAACAATTTGAATATATGAAGTGGGTTTTAGTTTTCTGAAGAAAGCAAATAGACACGTAGGAAATTTCCAAAAAAAATTTCATTTTTTACAGAAGGTGGATTTTGTTGTGAAAATATGATTCCATTGTTCTTTATGGTTGTATTTGTTGAGGGTTTAGTGACATTCCTTTTATTGGTGAAGATTGGACCCCTGAGAGAACTCGTAATGAAGGGTTTAGATCAAGTGAAAATGAGAAGGGGTACAGTTTTAACAATGGCCTGTACTATTTTTGTCATAATCTGTTCAAACCTTGTAAGCATACTCACGATTCAAAACAAGGGAGAAAGCGTGATAGAGAGAGGGAGGGCGTTGTCTGGGGCGTCGTCTCCGGCTCTGTTCGCCGGAGCTCCTGCTGGTCAGCCGGAAAGTTGGGGTTGGAGAGGGAGAAGGGAAATGCCAATGTGAAATTTTTGGGGTTCTGGTATTTTGGCTGATTCACTCAGGTTAGGGATTCAAATTCTATTTTTTTTTCAATCTCTGTCCACGTCAGATTCTACAGTGGCATCTCATGGGGGAAGCCCATGAGAGCCACGCGGGTGAACAAAACCGAAAAAACCCACCCATCTCCCTAAGAACCCCCACAATTTCCCAAATATGAAACCTCCATTTCCCCCTTCTCGCTCTACTAACCCCCCCTCTCCCACCGAACCACCACAGCACCACCCCTCAATCGCTGCACCACGACCTGCCGACTAGCCACCATTACTCCGTCGTTGCCGGCAATGCCCGTGAGCGCTGCTATGCATTTACAGTCAGACATCCTCTTACGCTTTGTTGCCGTTGGTACTGCTGATAGAAATCTTACAGTTTTCAACTTACAGAATCCTCATGTGTGCTTTTTTTCTTTATAAGGAATGCTGAACCATTCATTGTTTCCCAAACTTGTAAAAGATTTTATCTGTTGCAAATGATTAATTAATACTTTTGAGTGGGTTGAGTGCATTCCAGTGAAAAAGTTGGACTCTTTGATTTAATTTTCCTTTCTTTCGCAGTGCAAGTCAAGTGCTGCTTTTATTTCTAGTAGTAGTGGTGCGGCGAATGGGCGGTGGGGCTGTGGTGGTTTTTTGGGGGGGGGGGGGGTTAGTAGAGAGAGGAGGGGGATATCGGGGGTTCTTTTTGGGAGGTGGGTTGGTTGGGTGCGTGGGTTTTTTTTTTTTTTTTTTTTTAACATGGGTAGTAAGAGAATTGGGGGAAATTTTGTTAGACAATAATGGGCAAGTTTTTGCTTAGTAAGCATGCCAAGTTTGGACTCTGTAGAGTCCCATTGACACTATAGAAAAAGGGTCCGCTTTCTAGCGGTGAATGTAGGATTATGAAAGGCTTGAAAGGCTTGATGGTTGGACGATGGCGGAAGAAAGGAGGAAGGGTACAAAGGGAGGAAGATTTTTGAATACTGTGAGACACACACGTAAATACTTTTTATGTGATTTTTTGAGTTAATTACCTGAAATGTTATTGTACTTTTAAAAAGTTATCTTAAATGTCATTATATTTTAAAATTTACCTAAAATGTCACTGTACTTTCAAAAAGTTATCTCAAATACCGTTATACTTTAAAACTCACCCGATATGCCACTGAATTTGTAAAAGTGTTATCTCATTTGTCATCCCCATTAAAAAAAGTAACTGATTTGATGACATTGCTAACAGAATTTACCACGTGATATCTTGACTGTTATTTTTTTAACTGAGTGTTGATTGAGCGACAAATAAGATAATATTTTCACAAGTTTAGTGATATATAAGAAAAATTTTATATAACTTTATAAAGTTTTAGTGTCATTGTATTTTATAAAACTTTTCTCATATGTCATTAAACTCGTGAAAATATTATCTCATTTGCTACTTCGTAAATACCTAAGTAAAAAAATAATAGTCAAGATGTCACGTGGTAAATTCTATTAGTCAATGTCATCAAGTCAGTTACATTTTTTAACAGGGGTGGCAAACGGGATAACACTTTCACAAGTTCAGTGGCATATTGGGTAAGTTTTAAAGTATAATGGCATTTGAGATAAATTTTTGAAAATACAGTAATATTTCGGGTGAGTTTTAAAGCACAATGACATTTGAGATAATTTTTTAAAGGTATAGTGGCATTTCAAGTAGTTAACTGGTGATTTTTCTATTCCTATAAGAAAGAAAACATCACTTATAGTTGATGATAAAATCAATTATAATTGACTATTAAACGAATATAGTACATCTCTACGTACATCGTTGACGAATATATAGCATAATTCAAACGTTTTATTGTAGTATATAATTACCAACCATGAAGGATATAAACATAGCGATTCTTCTCAAATGGATTTCCATTTGTGAAAAAGTGATATTCTAAGAACAACTCCAATGGCGTAAGGTGTATTGCTTCTTAAGTAACTTGAATTAAGAAAAATTGATATAAGACATCTCCAATAATCATGTGTAATTATGAAGTAATAGAACACTTGTCAAGTTATGATTAATTGACACGATAATAGAAAAAGGGGAAATAAAAAAATAAAAAAGTGAATATATATAATGCCTATTTTTTTTTAACTGTCACATCAATTTTTTGAATAATATTATGGCAGAAAAATTTCTCCACGGAACATTTCACGGGAGATGCTCTAAAAAATGAGTTTCCAAATGGGTAGGTTTTCTTCCCTTTATTTTATTTTTTCTAAACGGGGATTGTCCGTTTGGTAACGTTGCCAAACGGATGAGAAAAGGATGAAACGAAACAAAAACAGTAATGAATAGGTTTTCTTCCCTCACGCACTCTCGCTTTCCCCCAAAGATGTAAATGCCTCTAGCATTAACTTGTCTTTATCTTTACGCTGTGTATTCTCCTCGAGCTTGAGATCTGAACTCCATTTTCCTCCATTGAAGCTCTTCTGCACCTAACTTTTGTTCCATCCATCATTTCAGGTTTGTTTTATTTCTGTCTTTTCATACATCGATTAGTTTTCCATTTGGTTTCCGTTCAATCTCACGCTGTTTTCTGTACTGTATTTTTCATTTTCTACACTTTATATAGTTTACATGAGATCTGTGGATGATATGAGTAATATTGATGTGCTAAATTTTACGTTTTATCCAAGCTTGAGGTGCGCAGGTATGAAATTTTCGGTTTCTCCAAGTTTGTTCTTTTTATTATTTGATCTATGTGCGCTATTTATTGATAAATAAATGCATCTTTTTGTCTCTGCTTGAGTGATAACTTATATAGCGAGATTGTTCGCCATATTTCAAATAAGAGGCAGTTCCGTCCTCCTACCATCTGGCGGGATTATTCCTTCAGTTGCACACATTAATCCTGTCAGATGCACACATAGTGGGAGATTATCGGACAAATCACATAGGGTCCCACAGTTGGACAACTCACGTGAAAGTTGTCAAATAATTTCACACGACATGTGCATCTATAATCCCGTCAGACGTATGGCTGGACATCCATTTTTTATATGCAGCTTATATGCTTATTTGGACATCCAATTCACTTGAAAAATGGGGCCCATGGAACAAGTCAGCAGCCCAACTCACTTGAAATTTCTAAATGCCTATAAGCTGCCTATCTGTTCTTCCTTGCCCCGCAGAGTGACAGACAAATTTGTGCCCATTCCGGTCTATCGTATGAAGTAGATTCCTAATAAAATCTGGATCGTCAAGCTTAACAGTCAATATTTAACAATATTCTGCTTTATGGATTATCAACTTGCTGCTTGATAAAATGTTTAATGGAAACCATTTTATCAACACCACACATTCTCCCAAGAAATCAACTCTCAGTAAATAAAACATAAATAAAACCCTGCTTCACTTGGTCCGCCCTGTATTTAACCAAATGTATCATGCTTTAAGTTCTCCCAATTGTATATGATTGGAAACCTGAAGTTTGTTTGATGGCTTCTTTTTGTGACGCGCTACTTCATTGTTTTCTATTCAGTACCAGATTGGCCAAGTAATCATGTATAATTCTGAAACTGAATAGGTTTTCATTCCTATGCGTGTATTAGAATGA